>JAJQKJ010000028.1:0-46589 GCA_029574335.1 Rana kukunoris | reverse complement strand
ATCAATGAAGATCCAGCCTGTGAAATCCTGAGCAGAGCAGACAATCAAATACTGCTCCCTAAAATTACTTGGCATTCTAGGTAGGAGGGGTGCTACCCACAGATATTCTTTGGTGCAGCTTATAGTAAGTGACAAGGACACTGCATTATAGGAAGATCAACAGGTATTCTCTATTTTTACTTACATGTTTAGCTTTTAAATCCTGAGCAGACCAGGCCAATCAAATACTGCTAAATTAACTTGGCATCCTACGCTAGGAGGTGCTACCCACAGAATATTCTTTGGTGCAGGTTATAGTAAGTGACAAGGACATTTCAGGCAAGATTAAACAGGTATTCTCTAAATTTTGATGAACTTGGCTTGAAAAAAAGATCCTTTTACTGTTGTCTTATCAAAGTGACCCGACGAAATAATAATCTTTACACCTTGTTATAGTTATGAGTAAGACAGATAGATTAGTGATAGATTTAGTATTATCAGATAGCCAGCAAGTGCAGTGACTTGCAAGCCTTCCATCTCCTGTAGTCAGCATGGACAATTGTTTCCACACACGTAGCGAGCAGGAGGCAGGGGACAGTGCTACTGACGCATTTGTGGATGTGAGTAGGCGTATAATAGGAACTGCTGCTGGCAAACAATGAGGCGGTGGATGTACTCTTAATGGGCCATAGGAAAGACAACAGCTGGCCTTTTAGAGCAGGTAAACATATTGCAAGCAAACAGCATGCTGTGTCTTCATGTATGATTAAGATCTCCTTTTCCATGCAGACAAAGGGAAAAACACTCATCACAAATGTTGCTTCCAACATGTCTCATTTCCTTGGTAACACATCCTACTGTATGTAGAATATAAATTATTCAGTAAATATGATAACTGAAATTACTGAGGCAAAGACATCCGTCATCAGGGAGAAAAGAGAAATGAGCTAAAAAATGAAGAGAAGAATGAAGAGGCGAATCTAGTTAGGTCAGACCAGGGCCGCCATCAGGGGGTACAGGCATTACAACCCCCCTTTTTTTTATATATTAATTATTTTTTTATATATATATATATATATATATATATATATATATATATATATATTATATATATATATATATATATATATATTTTTTATTAAAGGGACATTTTCTTTCTTTCTTTTTTTTTTTTTTAGCGTCCGGAGGTCCCAGGGCCCTGAATGGCAAACCCGCTTTTTATTTATTTTTTATAAAAAAACATATTTTTTTTATATGTTTTTTATTTTATTTTTTATTAAAGGGACATTTTTTTTTTTTTTTTTAGGGGTCCGGAGATCCCCAGGGCACCGGATGATAATTTTTTTATTAAAGGGCTCAGAGGTCCCCAGGGCCCCGGTTGGCTAACCCCCCCCCCCCCCTCCCCGTTCTCTGCTCCAGGGGGCCCATGTCTGAAGCTGTGTAAGGGGCCCCATAATTCCTGATGGCAGCCCTGGGTCAGACCTGGAATAAAGGGAACATGGAGTATATATATAATCATATTTGGCTAAAGTATCTAAGACTCTCTAATTGTGTAATGCACGACAGTCTCCTCTTGATAGAATCTCTATATAGAGAGAATCCATCTCCATTGTTGTCAGGCTCAAAGTACACCTGCCACAGATTTGAAGAATTCTAATGAAGCACATAATGAGAATTGTGTATAGGAAGAGTTTCAGTAAAAAGAATCAGTAGATCGGCAGATGCAACACAATGACGTGAAAATCTCAACTTCACTTTGAAGGCTCCATTCACATTTGGTGATTAGGAATATCTGGGCAGAATCTCTGCGATTCTGCCCATGATCTCAAATCGCACTACGATCACAATGTAGGTATGGGTGCCATTCATTTTTAATGGCAGCTAAAACACAGTGTAGTGTTGCGGCAATTATCGCACGGCAACGCACAACGTTTGCCACCCAAAAACACAAAAAACACATTTAGGTGTAACTGAAAGTGAATGGAACCTGAACAAGCGGTTTGCGATTGCAGTGCGATTTGAGATTGTGGGCAGAATTGCCCGAGATCCAAATATGACAAATGTGGATGGAGCCTCCATCAAGCATGACCTTGTCTCCTTTTCTCACCCCTCTCCCCATTGGTCCTTTAATGTGATCGATGGTTTCTCTAATCAGCAGGCAGTCAAAACGAGAAATAAATGTGTATATTATCCCGCGCTCCCTAATAATCACAGCAAAATTCCTAATATGCAAAATAATTATAAACAGTGTTGGGGTGGCCGCAAACAAATGATTGTGTTCCCACAACTATAAAATAAATAAAGTGATATCAATTTTGTTGCACCTACCTCTGGTAAAAAATCGTGCACTCCCCTTATTTATGCTATTAGCTTAAAGGGGTTGTAAAGGTTCGTTTTTATTTTCTAAATAGTTTCCTTTAAGCTAGTGCATTGTTGGTTCACTTACCTTTTCTTTTGATTTGCCTTCTAAATGTTTTTTTTTCTTTGTTTTCTTTGTCTGAATTTCTCACTTCCTGTTCCACCTCAGTAAGCTGTTCAGTAAGCTGTTCTGGCTGACTAACCCCCGCTGGGATGATGGTGGAAAGCTTACTGAGGAGAAACAGAAAGTGAGAAATTCAGACCAAGAAAAAAAATATTTAGGCCCGGATTCACAAAGCACTTACGCCGACGTATCTCCAGATATGCTGCGTAAGTACAAATATGCGCCGTTGTATCTGTGCGCCAAACCCACAAACTTAGATACGCCTAAAAACAGACGTCATCCCACCGACATAACTTGCCTACGCCGGTGTAGAGTGGGTGCATATTTACGCTGGACGCATGTGGCTTTCCCATTGATTTTCTTTCTCCCATATGAGGGAGATACGCCGATTCACTAACGTACTTGCGTCTGGCGCATTATTTTAGCGATTTGCGCATGTTTTACATTCGGCGTAAAGTTATTCCCCATAGATGAGGCGCAACCCATGCAAAGGTATGGACCAGGGAACACAAGCCTACGTATTTTACGTTGGACGTCTGTGAATATGGGCCGACGTGGGTCTGACTGGGCGTAGGTTACGTTCACGGCGTACACAGTGATCCGGCGTATCTTAGGCAGTTGTTTTCCGACGTGGTTGTACGCATGCGCACGGGCATACGTCCATGTCCCGACACATGCGCAGTTCATTTTAAGTACTTGTCTGGCGCCCGGCCCATCATTTGCATGGGGTCACGCTTCATTAACATGGATCACGCCCACTTCCAGCCCACTTCCACTTATGCCTACGAAATATACGCTACACCGGCACAGAGTTGGGAGCAATTGCTTTGTGAATTCCATGCTTGCCTCTCCGAGCTGTGCCGGTGTAGCGTAAAAGAGATATACGCTACGGCGGCATAAAGATGCGCCGATGTCTGTGAATCCGGGCCAAAGAAGTTAAATCAAAGGAAAAGGTAAGTGAACCAACAATGCAATAGATAAAAGGAACCTATTTAGAAAATTAAAAACAAACCTTTACAATCCCTTTAAACAATATGATTTGAATCAAAATCAAATATCCACGTGCATTAATAACACATAAAGTCAGTGCGCCAGATTCTCGTAGATCGGCATATCTGGCAGCGGGGCGTAGCGTACGTATTTACGCTACGCCTCCGCAACTTTGGACGCAAGTGCAGTATTCTCAAAGCACTTGCGTCCTAAGTTAGGGCGGCGTAGCGTAAATGTCCCGGTGTAAGCTTGCCTAATTCAAATGTGGCTGTGGTGGGAGTGTTTTATGTAAATTTCTCGTGACCCCACGTATTTGACGTTTTTAACGAATGGCGCATGCGTAATCCCAGTGCGCATGTGTCGGATAGTATGCCTAAGATACGTCGAAAACTGCCTACGACGTGAACGTAACTTACGCACAGCCCTATTCGCGAACGATTTACGCAAACGGCGTAAATGACGGAAAATTCAACGCTGTACCGACATCCATACTTAACATACGCCGCACCTACGCAAAGTTACGCCTCATATAGCAGGGGTAACTTTACGCTTACGCAAACAACGTAAAATACGACGACCGGGCGCAAGTACGTTTGTGAATCGGAGTATCTAGCTCATTTGCATATTCAACGTGTAAATCGATGAATGCGCCACCTAGCGGCCAGCGTAAATATGCAACTTAGATACAACGGCATAAGAGACTTACGCTACTCGTAAATAAGCAAAATTCTGGCGTATCTTGTTTTCTGAATACAGAAAATAGATACGCTGGCGCTTCTTAAAAGTTACGAGGTGTATCTCGAGATACGCCAACGTAACTCGTCTGAGAATCTGGCCCAGTGATTCTTCTTCCACACAATAAATAAAGTTCTTCCATGCTGGTGATAAATAGCTCATGTAATCCATCCTTGTGTGTGGACTACCACCACCATCATTCACCGCTGCGCTCATCTCCAGCAATGACCTGTTGAGCCAGGTCCAACCACACTATCCCCAGATATTGGTCTCCCCCCACGCACACACCTAATTTAGTCAGGAGGATCCAATTAACCTACCTGCATGTCTTTGCAGAGTGGGAGGAAACCCATGCAAGCATTAAGAGAGCATACAAACACCATGCATATAGGGCCAGATTCAGGTAGAGTTAGGCTGGAGTATCAGTGATACTCCAGCCTAACTCTCACTTTGAGCCAGCGTCTTTGTTTTCTGTAAGCAGAAAACATGAAACGCCGGGTTGGAGTTACTATACGAGCGGCGTAATTGTATTTCGCCGTCGTATCGTAAGTTCAATTTTAAAAATGGCGCGCGGGGCGTTCCCGCTGATTAACGCCGAGAATATGTTAATCAGCGGGAATCGGAAATTCACGATCGTATTCGGGCGCGACGCAGTGTCTTTCCGACGTTTCCGTAAGAGATACGCGGCGCAAAGATAAAGCAGCCCCCTAGTGGAGTATCCTATGTTAAGTATGGCAGTCGTCATCGCGTCGCAATAAAAAAAATTTGAGTCGTTTGCGTAAAACGTCCGTGAATGGGGATTGACGTCATTTACGTTCCCTGAAAGAATTTGGAGCATGCGCACTGACAGTCGACGCATGCGCAGTACGTTCACCGTGGGATCGCGCATAGTTAACATAATACACGCCCCCTACCCGCCCAATTTGAATTCCGCCGGCTCATTTTCGCTACGCCGCCGCAACTTTAGGAGCAAGTGCTTTGTGAATAACAGTACTTGCTCCTAAAGTTACGGCGGAGTAACGTAAACGAGAAACGTTACTCCAAAGTAAAGAAGCGCCCATCTACCTGAATCTGGCCCATAGTGTCCAAACCGAGGAACCCAGAGCTGAACCCAGCACTGAAGGAGTGCGAACCACAAAACCGCTGTGCATAGTTGTGGTATTTACTCTTTTCCATTGCTGGACACGCTTTTACGCACGTTAAATAAACTGTAGGCTGTTTTCCCTGTCATGCTCAAAAGTATTTTTTATTATTTTTCTCTTGTGACATTAGTGTCCATATTATGATGGGTTTTACTTCCTCTTTGTCTCCCTGAAAAAGTAAAGCATAATGACCTAGTATGCATTGCATAGTAACCCATTCTGTGACACTTACCTGCAGGAGAAGCCTGCGATGTCCCCGTGTTCCTCGTCCATTCTTCATCCCTTTTCTTTCTGGGGCCGTGAACTCCGGCTCTGTGACTGGCCAGAGTCGCGTGGAGTGTGGGAGCCGCCTGTCATGGCATGACCCCAACGCATTAGTTCGGGGACATTGCAAATAGCTCCTTAACCCTGCAGGTGAAAGATGTCCCTGAGGGTTTACAACCATCTTAAAGCGGAGTTCCACCCAAAAATGTTACTTCCACTTTTCGGAACCCTCACCCCCTCCAGTGTCACAATTGGCACCTTTCAGGGGGAAGGGGGGTGCAGATACCTGTCTAAGATATTATCAGATCAGGTATTTGCACCACTTCCACTTATCGACTCCCGCAGGAGTCACACCCCTTCGCCTCACCCAACCCCCCGCTGTCTTCTGGGAAACACACTGTTCTCAAGAGAGAGCTGGGCCAATGACGGTGCACCGAGCTACTCGTGCATGCGCAGTAGAGAAAAGGGAAGTGAAGCTGCAAGGCTTCACTTCCTGATTCCCTCACTGAGCATGGCAGCGGCAGCATCTGAGGACCGAGAGATTGCTCGTACTCGTCTGCCGACTTTGCGGGCGTGCTGGACAGGTAAGTGTTCATTCTTTAAAAGTCAGCAGCTACAGTATTTGTAGCTGCTGGCTTTTTAAAAAAAAAAAAAATTGGGGGGTCCTCCACTTTAATATATTTATCCATGCTATTTAGCACTAAGTAATTCAGGGGTGCCCAACCTTTTAAAGAGCGAGGGCCACTTAAGCGAATTGGTAAATGGTTGCGGGCCACAATGAGTTTCCCCATACACTCCGCTCATTCATTGATGGGGTCAGTCATGCCATTTTAGTGATTATGCCCCTGGAATGGCCCTGACTACTCAGATACCAATGATGTTATGTACTCTTTCTATAGATTTCCTTGTTTCTTTTTCCTTATCATATTCTTTGAAGCTCCTAGGCCTTTTTCTTTTGTTTACCTAAGAACCGGATACTTTTCTTTTTAGTCTCTGTTATCTTCTTTTCTTTTTCTTTTTTATTACTGTGGATTGATCCTAGGTAACACCTAACCAGTGGCACTTAGGACGCTCACCCCCAGTGGGTATTTGGCACCTAACCAAGCTTAAAATCAAATCAAATGAGTGGAGCGGGAGCATGACAAGTCAGTGTCCACGGACACAGCCCACTCTACTCTATAGGCCCTCTGGTCCAATCCAATTTGCCCAGACGGAAGGGGGCAGATACCTTTCTATTTTTTTAGGTAGGCGGTGTAAACAGACACAAGTCTGTTTACATCTGCTGCTCCATAGAGGTGAATATTAAGTCCGAATGGGTCTGAACGATCATGAGAAAGGGGCCTAATGGCCCATACACACGATCCGAATATCGGCCGATGGATCGTACGACTTTTTTCGCTTAATAATCGCAAGTAAAATAAAATTGGTTATTAAACTCACGAAAATTCTCGTAAAACAGAAAAAAAAGATCGGAAGTGATGTCACGTGTTGTAATGTATTTGTATTGTATTGTCGGACGACGGCTGTACTGACTAAACGAAAATCGTACGATCTGACATCGTACAAGGAAAATTTTCGCGCATGTCCGATCGAAAAATATCGGATGAACGGTCGTGATCGGCTCTCGAAAGTAGTGAACACACGATCCGAAAATCGTACGATCCATCATCGGACGATCGTTTTCGTCCGATATTCGGATCGTGTGTATGGGCCATAAGGCTGCTTTCACACTGATGCACTGTGATTGCCCCAAAACCACAGTTACGGCGCAGCGCACCTGTTGATTTTCTGCGGGTAAACTTCTATTATATCCTGCAGGTGTGGCACACATTCTGAAAGTGCAACAAACACACAGGTAATAACAGAAGTCTATGGCTCAGTGCTTGTTTGCCCTACCAGCAGCTTCATTCACAAAACTGCTGCTCTGGGATGGCAGTTGGGCAACCCGTGATCTGGGCTTGCCAACCTGCCATCCCAGAGCAGGAGGCCGAGGGCCACATCAGAGGGCTCCTTGAGCCACATGTGGCCCCAGGGCCACCGGTTGGGCACCCCTGAGGTAATTGATAAGAGCGCCCTCTTGTGACCTTTTATGAATGCGCACATAGGGCCAGATTCAGGTAGATCAGAGCATCTTTGCTCTGGAGTAACGCTTCTCATTTACGTTACTCTGCCGAAATTTTAGGAGCAAGTGCTGTTATTCATGAAGCACTTGCTCCTAAAGTTGCGGCAGCGCATCGCAAATGAGCCGGCGGAATTCAAATTGGGCGGGTACGGGGCGTGTAGTATTCAAACTAAGCGCGATCCCGCGGCGAACGTACTGCGCATGCGTCGAGTGTCAATGCATCCCAGTGCGCATGCTCCAAATTCAGTCAGTGAACGTCAATGACGTCACATTCCCATTCATGAATGTTTTACGCAAGCGACGCGATTTGTTTTTTTTCCGACGCGATGACTACGCCTATACTTAACATAGGATACTCCACTAGGGGGCTGCTTTATCTATACGCCGCGTATCGCTTCCGGAAACGTCGTAAAGTCACTGTGTCGCGCCCGAAAAAGATCATGAATTGCCGATTCCCGCTGATTAACATATTTTTTGAGCGTAAATCGGCGGGAACGCCCCCGGCGCCATTTTTAAGTTGAAGTAACGATGCGATGGCGAAATTCAATTGTGCCGATCGCATCGGAACTCCAACCCGGCGTTTCTTGTTTTCTGGTTACAGAAAACAAAAACGCCGGCTTAAAGTGACAGTTAGGCTGGCGGATCCATTGATCCGCCAGCCTAACTCTACCTGAATCTGGCCCAAGGTTGTCATTCTGGCACAAAGGTATCAGGCCAACTGATATAAGATACATGCTGGGGGACGCAGGCAGGTAAGTGTATTTTATTGCAGAAGAGACATGCAATGTTCACTGCACATTATGAGCTTCCTGCTGTTTCAGAAAGCACCCTGACAGCCCCTTCCACCCACACTGCATAGAGAAGCAGAGAGATCCAGTGATGACATTGTTGAGTCTAAAATAAGGTACAGTGTGTAATAAAAACAATTTGATGAGGGAAAGGGAGGATATAGCAAAGGCAAAATATAAGCAGATTGAACTTGCAGCCTGCGCTGAAAAGAATGGGCGAGG
This sequence comes from Rana kukunoris, assembly GCA_029574335.1. NCBI lineage: Eukaryota > Metazoa > Chordata > Amphibia > Anura > Ranidae > Rana > Rana kukunoris. The sequence continues at coordinate 37,865 of JAJQKJ010000028.1, read as the reverse complement.
TGTAGTAACCTATAGCTATCATCATATATCATCTTTTTTTATTTTTTTCAACTCTTTTAAACTGATAAGCGGAAACAAGCTACAAGAAACAAACTGATAAGATCTGCATTGCCCTATTATATAAAACTGCCATTAAACATTTGTTTTATTGTGATATTATGTGCACAGGGAAGCATTTATTTTTATCAAGGTCCCAGATCTTCTGAGAATATGTCTCTCTATGGCAACACTCTGTGCTCCCGGATTTCTCCCATTATGGTAGGCTTGTCACTGGGAGCACTAACACTGAATAATGAGAGTGGAATATCTGAAAGACCAAACTGCAGAAATCAGCTCTGCACGGCATCACTGTAACCGTATCAGCCGTATATTCCACAAAACATACAGTTCACACAAATCACCAGAGGCATTGTTCTGAAAGGCTATATATCTCAGCGACCTTCCAGCACATAAATGAAATAGGCACCCATCGTCCTTTTCTCGAATGATATTGAACACTAGCTCAGTGATGGACAAAACAACTACTGTATGTAAAGCAGGGGTCCTCAAACTACGGCCCTCCAGTTGTTCAGGAACTACAATTCCCATCATGCCTAGTCATGTCTGTGAATGTCAGAGTTTTACAATGCCTCATGGGATGTGTAGTTCTGTAACAGCTGGAGGGCCGTAGTTTGAGGATCCCTGATGTAAATGATAGTAGTTGGATATTATAGAAAGAATGATAAGATATAAGAAAACGTACATAGAGCAAATACATCTTTATAGGAATGTATCAGGAGAAAAATATGAGGGCTGTGTCATCTTTATCCTTTTTTTCCACTAAAACTGGAGGGAGCACTCAGAATCTGGTGCATGGTAGCCAATCAGATTCTGACTTCAGCTTGTTTAATTAAGCTTTGACAATAAAACCTGGAAGCTGATTGGTTTGTATGCAGAGTTGCACCATATTTTGCACTCTCCAGGTCTGAGTCACAGACCTGGAACAAGCATTGTGTGGTTCATGTTTCTGGACAAAGCAGTAATACAAGTACAAGTCGAAACATTCTGGAGCATGCACCTCCACAGAACCTTTCTAAACAGACAGGTTCCCTTTCATTTCCAACTAAGCCCTCATTTTTTTTAGCTGGGCTGCATATACAGTAATAAATGCTGATAATTGTTGCAGCAAGGACTTAAATACCCCACGCAGCCATACATATAGGAGTCAAAGCAAGTCTGTCTCTCTCTCACAATAGAGAAGGAAGACTCTTCAGCCGTCTGACACGTATGTCCCCAACTTTGTCCTAATCAATAGTCTTCTTACCTCCTGATAGTGCAAGAGTGCTAAAGAGCAGGAATTCTATAGATTAGAGCAGTGTTTTTTGGTTTCCGCTTTGTGTGAGAGAGAGAGAAGCGGTCTGACTCTCCTATGTGCTGGTAGCACAGGGTATTTTCACCCTTATTGCTGCACTTAGCATTTATTACTCTATATACAGCCTGGCTAAACTACAAGGTGGCTATGTTTTCAAATGGAGAATTCAGTTTTAACCACTTCAGCCCAGACTATTTTGCTGGTCAATGACTGGGCCACTTTTTGCGATTCGGCACTGCGTCGTTTTAACTGACAATTGCGTGGTCGTGCGACATGGCTCCCAAACAAAATTGGCGTTCTTTTTTTCCCACAAATAGAGCTTTCTTTTGGTGGCATTTGATCACCTCTGCGGTTTTTATTTTTTGTGCTATAAACAAAAATAGAGCGACAATTTTGAAAAAAAAAGAATATTTCCCTAGGTGTGTTCTAACTGAAAGGGGAGTGGGACTGACCAGGGGAAATGACAGATCACTGTTCATACATTGTATGAACAGACAAACAGTCATTTCTCCTCCTGACAGGACCGGGAGCTGTGTGTTTACACACACAGCTCCCGGTTCTTGCTCTGTAACAAGCGATCGCGGGTGCCCGGCGGCGATTGTGCCCGCTGGGCACGTGCACAGCACCAGGGGCGAGCGCACGCCCCTAGTGGCTGAAATGCGAAATGACATAATATTACGTGATTTTGCGCAGCCGAGACGACCTGCCGCCATAAAACAGCGGCAGCTGGTCAGCAAGCGGTTAAATACGTAATAGGAAAATTGTGGGGCTAAATAGAAAACAAAAGGTCTCTGAACAGTGCGTCAATGCAGGTAGAACAGTACACGTTTTGGACTTAAAGCCAGTAGCTGGTGGTATATTTTTTTTTTGGGGGGGGGGTGGCAAAAAAAATCACCCGCCGCAAACCGGGTGGGTCACAGGTACTCACTCTCCCCCCAGTCAATCGATCACCAGCCCCACACTTACCCCATTTAGGTCACGGGTAGCACTTTCTCTGGGTGGCTGGTGGCAGCTTCACCCCAAATCTCCTTCTCCTTGGCTTCAGCAGCTTCCCCTGCATCTCCTCCCTCTTCGTCCTTGGTGGCCAATAGGATTGCTTCTTCTTTCAGACAATCGGGTGACGGGTCTCAGGACCTGCTTCTTGATTGGCCGAGAGGAGAATCAGGAAGACAATAGCGAATGTTATTTCGCAATTGTCACTCAACTGGGTGGGCTCACTGCGCCCCAAGCCCACCCTTTTTTAAAAGCCAATTAAAGCTTAAGGCTCTAATCACGTGCTTCTGGTGGACATGAATTGGCACTGACTAGCAGCTGATGGGCGTGGATTTGCAGCTTTGGTGGGCTGCGCTAATAATTATTGTGCTTTGGTGGGCTGCGCAGACCCCCCCTCTGACAGGGAGAGCCACCGATCGGCGGCCGATTGGCTCTCCCTGTCAGTGCAAACCGAGGAAAGCAATTTACTGACACTGGTTCATGCCATAAGCTGTGATTGGTCCCAGCTGATCACATGGTAAGAAGCCTCTTACCGTTGTTGTGTTATCCTCAAAGACGTCATATGACGTCCAGGATAACAGAACCACATTAAAGTGATTGTAAACGATCACCTTGTAAACAATCAATTCAGTTTAAAATAGAAATAAAAGGCTTATTTGTGTATAGATATATAAAAAAAACATTTTACCACTTCCCACCAGGCCTATAGCAGAATGATGGCCAGGCGGGAAGTGGTTACATTTTTCATATCTATACTCAAACTTTTTGCCTTCCATTTCTATTTTAAACTGAATGGATTGTTTTACAAGGTGATCGTTTACAATCACTTCAATGCAGGCAGAAATTTGGCGGATTCATAGGCATGAGCCACACAATGAAATAAATACATGTTAGCTGCTTGCTTCTAATTTGCTTATAATATACAGTATGTTTTATGAACATGAGATTTAAATGACTTATCTGGAAAATAGTAAAATTGTTATGAGGTGTGCTTTTGTCAGCGCTGCATAGAGCACATATGCAAACATCATAGAGCTGCTTTAACAAAGCTTTGCATTGATCACAGGCTGACAGCAGATGGTCGGAGCCCTTGTAGCAGCAGGAGTGAACATATTACTGTATCTAAGAACAGTAAGCAGAGCCAATGGAAGGACCAATCAAATCATCTCCGCCAGCTAATCCTCTCTGTCACCATGGCAACATCTCCCGGACAAATCTTTCATGACTGCATCAAGTGACCAGAAAGGAACTTTTCAGCCGCATTGCTGCCTTTTACAGATTCATTAAAGGACCCTGAGCTTAATAGTTCTATTAAATGGAAAATACTGTTCCTAGTGGGCCTTATTTTACACATGGGAAGACAATCACACTTAGAATGGAAGGTGAAAAGCTCATGCTGGCATTGCATATAATTAGAAAGTAATTATATTTTAAATTTACTAAATTAAAAAGGCTTTAACCACTTGCCATCCGATGTACGTGTATAAACATCCTGTGCCTATTGTTTAATAGAGCCAGCAATCGTCTTTGATGTAAAAGAGATCCAGGGTGCCTGATCACTTTGCAGCGCTTAGAAGCCAACCTTTCCCCTCCTGCCACCCACAGTAAGCACTTGGGGCAGTTTCCCACAAAGAAGATGGAGGAACATCCGTTCTCCCATCTCCACTGTGGCAAATGATCCTAGAAGCAACAAGGATTTAAAGTGGATGTAAACCCTCCATACACCCAGTGAAGTGAACAGCCTCAGACACAGGGATGAACCAAATCTCCCAAAAAAGTTTTTTTACATCTATATCTGCTGTCTTCACATTTATATACTGTTTAGAAAGTTCAGATAGTGTTAGGGAATTTTCTCTTAAGCCCCGTACACACGACAGGGGACCTCGACGGACGGAACACATCGTTCCGCCCGTTGAGGTTCTCTGCCGGCCGTCAGAAACTGCGACCCGCTCGTCGGGAATGGCAACCAGCCATTCATCCCGACGGGCCGTCGAGCAAATAGAGAACCTGTTCTCTATTTGCTCGACGGGTTTCCCGACGGGCGGGGCGAGCAGAGAGCGTACACACGGCCGAGGTTCTCGCTGGAATGCAGCTCCCAGCGAGGTTCTCGCTGGTTTCTGGCGAGAACCTCGGCCGTGTGTACAGGGCCTTCCTGTTTAACACAGAGTGTCATGTCTGGGCATACAACCAAGATAGCTAAAATAGCTGATTGGAGGAAAGGTCCACCCCGTCATAATAGGCAGAGACTCTCAGAAGTGTTTTGTAACAGGGTCAGCTCCCTGCTAATCTATTTTAGCAACCTCCCCTGACAGAAATGTCAGGCTGCTTTTATCCGATGTGTCAGGCCCAGTACACACGAGGAGATTTATCCGATGAAAACGGTCTGACAGACTGTTTTCATCGGACATGTCTGCTGGGCTATTTTGGTTTGATCAGTGTACACACGATCAAACCAAAATCCCCGTGGACAGACAGCGCGGTGACGTGGCGGTGACGTTGACGCCACCACGTCACCGAACCAGGAAGTAAAATACTTCCACACATGCGTCGAAATCCATTCGACGCATGCAGGGGATTTTTGGCCGCTGGTTAGGCGTACTAACCAGCGGACATGTCAGACAGACGGCTTTCCAGCAGACAAGTTTTAAAGCATGCTTTAAAACTTTTGTCTGCTGGAAACCCTCTGCTAGCCCGTACACACGATCGAATCTGTCCACTGAAACTGGTCTGCGGACCAATTTCAGCAGATATATTCGATCGTGTGTACGCGGTCTCAGAGAATTTGGAAGGAGTTATCAGGCTGAAAACAGAGGAAAAGGTCAGGAGAGTGCTATGGGACTGAGCTCTTTGAAGAGAGATAACAAAATACTGCAGATATATGTGCCCAGCTCAAATTTCATGAATTGGGTTAACCATACCTACCAACTTTTTGAGATGGGAATGAGGGACACCTATCAGCAAAAGTATGCAGGCATAGGACTCACCCCTTGTCACGCCCCCTTAAAGGAGAGTTGTACAGATTAGTTAAACCCATAAGTGCTTTTTTACCACTACTATTCCTTTATATTGGCTCTTGAAATTTACAAATGCGGCAATTTAGAAATCAGATAAAAGGTTTAGCACTGGATAGATAAAAGGTGCATTTTATATATAGATCAGACCAAATTGAGGGACAAATGAGGAGGAATGGCAGACAGAGGGGCATTGTTCCAAATCAGGGACAGTTGGGAGCTATGGGTTTACATCCACTTTTGTTTCTGGTTTCAGAGCTGCCATTTCCTGGCTATTACAAGCAGGAAAGCGGCTGATCAAATGCAATCTGTGTTTGACAAGCTGCTTTGAAGGGCATGGGAGACATCAGGGGTCTAAAATATCCCTGATCTTTCCATAAAGAGTATCTGTCACTGCCCAAAGCTATTAAAAGGGGGCAAAAAGCAATAAAGTTAAATGAAAAAAAAAAAAACTTAAATAAAATAAATAAAAAGAATAACTTTTAAAAGCACCCCTGTCCTGCTGTGTTTACGTGCAAATAAATAAGTATGGTGTGCCTATGTTTGCACTACACATGCAAGGTATTGCTGCAAACATCATAATGAGAGCAACAATTCTAGATCCATAATTCATGATTAACGTTAGACTAATAACCTGTAAAGGCTCTTGCGTTGCCTATGGACAAGGTTAGGTACCGTAGTTTGTTGCCGTTTACCATATGTGCACAATTTTAAATCGTGACATGTTTAGTATCTATTCACTCGATGCAACATCATCTTGTATATGTTACTAAAAAATGTGTTGTTACATTGTGTTTTTTGTGCACTAAAATTCATTTAAGTGTATTTTATTTCCTGAAAATTTGCATTTGATATTGCGCAACACAAAAAATTGCAATAGCCACCACTTTATTTTCCAGTGCCTCTGCTATCAAGAAATGTATTGGGGGTTCTAAGCAGGGCTTTTTTTCAGCAGGAACGCGGGGGAACTCAGTTCCGGCACCTCCAGCTCTGAATCTATGCAATGGTGTTCGGAGGTGGGTAGGGGGTGGAACCAAGGAATGGTGCTCAGAGGCGGGTAGGGGGTGAAACCAATCAATGGTGCTTGGAGGTGAGTAGGGCGTGGAACCAAGGAATAGAGCTTGGAGGTGGGTAGGGGTGGAACCAAGGAATGGTGCTCAGAGGCGGGTAGGGGGTGAAACCAATCAATGGTGCTTGGAGGTGAGGAGGGGGTGGAACCAAGGAATAGTGCTTGGAGGTGAGGAGGGGGTGGAACCAAAGAATAAAAAAATTATGACTGTTTACAGGGTATAGAGAAATAATAGTTAACTGATTCCTTTTAAAAACTATTAAAAATAGATAAAAATCAATCATATATTGTACCTGTAGTTTCTAGTTTTGTTTTTGCATGTTGTTTCCTGTCTCTGCTGTACAGAGCCACAGAGCCATACAGGGCAGTGTTGGTTTGGAAAACGAAACTGATCCGAAGGGGGGAGGTGCTGAGGGGTTTTAGACACACAGTAATCACACCTCCTTGATTAGTGACCACAGAGAGAAAGCTCCCAGCACTGTGGTTATCAGGAAACAGACAACCAGGAAGTGTGGAGATCAGAGAAGAATTACAGCAACTTGAGAGCAAAAACGAGCAATGAGGACATGAAAACAGCACTGCATTAAGGTAAAGGCTATTAAGATTAGAATTAAGATTCCTATTGTAGGCAACCAATGATTTTCCAGCACGTTGGAGCATTTACCCAGAGCCATGAGATTATTTAAGAGATTAGTGCAAAGTTTAATGGCTGTGAGTCTTAGTCAAAGACAAATGTGGAATTTCGATTTTTACTAAGGATTAGTGTTCTTTGCACGCAGGTAATGCATTTTAATTATTTTACCGCCGTTAAACCCAAACGCAAACATTTTTTATATTGCAGTTTACCAATTCTTAGAATGTGATTTTTTTTTTCTTTTCTGGTGATTTGGCCAGTAATGGCCCATACACATGATTCGAATATCGGACGAAAACGATCGTCGGATCGTGTGTATGGGCCATAAGTCTGTTATGTTTGAACAGAACAAGCTGTCATGCAGGTGTAGCAGTTACAGGGATGAGACAAACCATTTACTAGTGATAGGGGTGCTTACAATGGTCAGACATTATTTATTTATATAAAGCCTTTATCACAACAGAAAAAAACCTGTTGCTGTAACCCGCTTAATAAGTGTTAGCTGGAGTTTGGCTTCAGGCTGGATTCCAGCTCCGTTTTCTCTGTGAAGAGAATAAGCAGCTGTTCAGTGATCCCTCTCCATTGTATCTGCAGAACAGCTGAGCAGGGAGAGGTGTAGTGAGGAGGGGGAGAGAATTCTTGTTCACAACCTAACGCATCTGCGAATCAAATGTGTTTGATTATGTGCCTGCAAGTCGCACTGCAAAGCCCAGAAAACGCACATGTTTTTTTGGCAATGCGAAGTGCGAATGCAACGCACATATGTGAACCAACCTTATTCAAATGAACAGATTTTAGAATGTCCTGTGAATTGGATGGGGTGTGAGCCTAGCCTCAATGTTTAATGTCAATATCTAAATCTGCTAGTACATCTAAAGCCTCGTACACACGATCGGACTTCCATCGGACAAACCCGTGGATTTTTGTCCAAAGGGCGTTGGCTGTGAACTTTTTTAGCCGACATACACAAAATGACGTGGTGTTTCTGCTCTTCAGCACCACCGTTTGGGCAACTTCTGCTAATGTTGTCTGTTAGTTAGCATTGGTTCGGAGCATGCGTGTTTGAACTTTGGATTTTAGTCTAACAGACTTGTGTACACATGATCGGATAATCCGACGGAACACATTTGTTGTCGGACAATTTAAAAGCAAGCTATCCCACATTTGTTGTCGGAAATTCCTACAACAATTGTCCGATGGAGCATACAGACGGTCGGATTATCTGACAGAACGCGTCCATCCGACAATTGTTGTCGGAATATCCGATCATGTGTACAGGCCTTTATACCCCCTTTCACACTGGAGCGCTTTTCAGGCGTTTTAGCGTCAGTAAAATGCATCTCAAGCCTCCCCAGTGTGAAAGCCCAAGTGCTTTTACACTGGGCGGTGCGCTTGCAGGATGGGAAAAAAAGTTCTGCAAGAAGCTTCTTTGGGTCAATGCGAAAGCGGTGTATACAGCGCTCCTAAACTGCCCCTGCCATTGAAATCAATGGGCACCGCTGCCGAAGCACCTGCAAATTGCTTTTAACCCTTTCCTCAACCGCTAGCGGGGGTTAAAAGCTCCCTGCTTGCAGCCAAAAAGCTAAAACTAGCGTCACTTTACCGCTAAAGCCCCCCCCCCCCTCCACCCCAGTGTGAGAGTAGCCTAACACTTCCCCCAGACTGACAGTGCTGCTTTCCAAAGGTGATCCTGTGCTCCTTCATCCAGAGTGGGGTCACGGTAATACAGGGGGTATGTTACTGGCTGGATCACCAGGTGAAAACAGAGGAATAAAAGCCTAAAAAGGAATGCAGCCACCAAAACGAATGATTGGTAAGCTGCAATATTTACAATTTTTGGTTTTGGGTTCAATACCGCTTTAAAAAGCCTGATAGCCCCCAACACACATTCATTCTTTTAGCAAAAGTTGACTGTTTGCAAAATGAAATTAAAGGGGTTGTATAGGTACAATTTTTTTTTTCCTAAATAGCTTCCTTTACCTTAGTGCAGTCCTCCTTCACTTACCTCATCCTTCCATTTTGCTTTTATTTCTTCTGAGAAAGCCTCACTTCCTGTTCTTCTGTCTGTAACTCCACACAGTAATGCAAGGCTTACTCCCTGGTGTGGAGTGTTGTGCTCGCCCCCTCTCTTGGACTACAGGAGAGTCAGAACGCTCTCTACGTTGAAGATAAAGGAGCTGTGTGTTGGTGGGCATCCTGACTCTCCTGTAGTCCAAGGGAGGGGGCGAGCATGACACTCCACACCAGGGAGAAAGCCTTGCATTACTGTGTGGAGTTACAGACAGAAGAACAGGAAGTGAGGGTTTCTCAGAAGAAATAAGGATAGTTAAAAGCAAAATGGAAGGACGAGGTAAGTGAAGGAGGATTGCACTAAGGTAAAGGAAGCTATTTAGGATGTTTTTTTTTACTTTTAAAACCCCTTTAAGCAATTTTGCATCACAGAAAATAATTGTATTCAGAATATGAGGCTATGAGATGAGTTATAAATGTAAATTGACTGCTCAACTGACTTGGTAATAAGAGACTGAATTTCCGAATGCTATTTATGCGGGTCATTGTGTTTTCTATTGCAGTGTGTGGAATGAGAAATCAGAATGTATGAACAGGTTTGTGTATTCCTGCTACTGACGTCCTTCAGAACACGATGTACCCGAGTATTCTGAGAGCAGCATCTCCTTCTGTGCTTATGGTACTAACAGGAAGGATTCATTGGGCTGCAGACAGACTTAAGTTTGATTCACACCTAGACATTTTTAGTGCCTTTTGCATTTAGCAAATTTGCACTACAGAATGTGTTCCATAGAAAACCATGGGAATCCATGGTACAGAGCAGAGGGCAACTTTTTAGGTGACTAAGTTGCCTGACGAGTCGCCCCTGTGTGAACTGACTCCTAAGCTAGTGCATTGTTGGTTCTCCCCACAGGGATGTAGTCCCACGGGAGAGGGCGAGCATGCTGACTAACCCCCAGCCAGAATGGCTTGGATGATGGGAGCAAGCTTACTGAGGAGGAACAGGAAGTGAGAAATTCAGACAAAGAAAAAAAACATTTAGAAGGGAAATCGAAGGAAAAGGTAAGTGAACCAACAATGCACTAGCTTAAAGGAACCTGTTTAGAAAATACAACACAAACCTTTACAACCCCTTTAAAAACATAAAAGACACAAAGTTTGCACTCCCAATTGACTCAAATAAATTTCACTAAATTAGCAAATATTTTTCAGAGTCCATTTTCTCCATAATTGTTCGGTAAAATTCTCAGTTTGCCAGGATAGGACCTCAACCTTCCTCAGCCTGGAATGCTACCATTGCAGTGTTATACTCCATTTTGTACATATTTATGTTAGACCAATGCGTAGAATGTTTGTCTATAAGCATGTGATTATTTGTTCTGTTTTCATTAGTGGATGTAAAAACCCTCCATACACCCAGTGAAGCGAACAGCCTCAGATGATACACAGAGATGAACCAAATCTCCCTACATGCGTTTTATATTCACATCTGCTGTCTTCACATTTATATACTGTTTAGAAAGTTGAGATCTTGTTAGGAGATTTTCTTTTCCTGTTTAACCACTTAAGACCCGGACCATTATGCAGGTTAAGGACCTTGCCCCTTTTTGTGATTCGGCACTGCGTCGCTTTAACTGACAATTGCGCGGTCGTGGAACGTGGCTCCCAAACAAAATTGGCGTCCTTTTTTCCCCACAAATAGAGCTTTCGTTTGGTGGTATTTGATCACCTGTGCGGTTTTTATTTTTTGCGCTATAAACAAAAAAAAGGCGACAATTTTGAAAAAAATGCAATACTTTTTGCTATAATAAATATCCCCCAAAAATATATTAAAACATTTTTTTCCCTCAGTTTAGGCCGATACATATTCTTCTACATATTTTTGGTAAAAAAAATAAAATCGCAATAAGCGTTTATCGATTGGTTTGAGCAAAATTTATAGCGTTTACAAAATAGGGGATAGTTTTATTGTATTTTTATTAATATTTTTTTTTTTACTACTAATGACGGCGATCGGCGTTTTTTTTTCGTGACTGCGACACAATGGCAGACACATTAGACAATTTTTACACATTTTTGGGACCATTGTCATTTTCACAGCAAAAGGTGCTATAAAAATGCATTGTTTACTGTGAAAATGACAATTGAAGTTTAGGAGTTAACCACTAGGGGGCGCTGTAGGGGTTAAGTGTGACCTCTGTGTTTCTAACTGTAGGGGGCGGGGCGGGGCTGGACGTGTGACGTCATTGATCGTCTTTCCCTATATCAGGGAACAGACGATTAATGACACTGCCACAGTGAAGAACAGGGAAGGTGTGTTTACACACACCTCTCCCCGTTCTTCAGCTCCGGTGACCGATCGCGGGACACCAGTGGCGATCGAGTCCACGGGAGTGGTCACGGAGCTTAGGATCGGGTCGCGAGCGCTCGCGACCCCATGGCTGGGCTTAAAGAGTCACTTACAGGTACGTGATTGTGCCCATTCTGCCGACGTATATCGGTGTGAAGGGAGGGGTCCTTAAGGGGTTAACACAGAGTGTTATGTTTGGGCATACAGCCAAGATAGCTAAAATTGCTGATTGGAGGAAAGACACACACCCCCTCTCATCATAGGCAGAGACTCTCAGAGGTGTTTTGTAACAGGGCCAGGTCCCTGCTAATCTATTTTAACCACTTGCCGACCAGCCGCCGCAGTAATACGGCGGCAGGTCGGCACTGCTGCGCGAGAGCCCGTAGCTCTACGTCGTGCCTTTCGCGGCCACTAGAGGTGGCATGCGCGCCGCCGGCGGCCCACGCGCGCGCCCCCCGCTCGCCCCCGAGTCCCGTGCGTGTGCCCGGCGGGCACGATCGCCGCCGGGCACACGCGATCGCTCGTTACAGAGCGGGGAACGGGAGCTGTGTGTGAAAACACACAGCGCTCATTCCTGTCAGCGGGGGAAACGCTGATTTTCTGTTCATACAATGTATGAACAGAAGATCAGTGATTTCCCCTAGTAAGTCCACCCCCCCCATACAGTTAGAACACAAATAGGAACACACTTAACCCCTTCCCCGCCCCCTAGTGTTAACCCCTTCACTGCCAATGGCATTTTTATAGTAATCCAATGCATTTTTATAGCATTGATCGCTAAAAAAATGCCAATGGTCCCAAAAATGTGTCAAAAGTGTCCGAAGTGTCCGCCATAATATCGCAGTACCGAAAAAAAAACGCTGATCGCCGCCATTACTAGTAAAAAAAATAATAATAATAAAAAATGCCATAAAACTACCCCCTATTTTGTAAACGCTATAACTTTTGCGCAAACCAATCAATAAACGCTAATTGCGATTTTTTTTTACGAAAAATATGTAGAAGAATACGTATCGGCCTAAACTGAGGAAAAAATATTTTTTTTTATATATTTTTGGGGGATATTTATTATAGAAAAAAGTAAAAAATATTGCATTTTTTTCAAAATAGTCGCTCTGTTTTTGTTTATAGCGCAAAAAATAAAAACCGCAGAGATGATCAAATACCACCAAAAGAAAGCTCTATTTGTGGGAAAAAAAGGACGCCAATTTTGTTTGGGAGCCACATGGCACGACCGCGCAATTGTCAGTTAAAGCGACGCAGTGCCGAATCGCAAAAAGTGCTCTGGTCTTTGGACAGCAATATGGTCCGGGGCTAAAGTGGTTAAGCAACCTCCCCTGACAGAAATGTCAGGCTGCTTTTATCAGATGTGTCAGATAATTTGTCAGGAGTTATCAGGCTGATAACAGAGGAACGGTTCAGGAGAGAGCTACGGGACTTAGCTCGTTGTAGAGGGAGAACAAAATACTGCAGTTATATGTGCCCAGCTCAAATTTCATGAATTGGGTTTACATTCACTTTAAGTCACTTTATGCTGCTATGTGTTGGGCACACCACTGATACATTTTAGATACGATCATAGTATGTACATTGAGGTTGAGTTACTAAAGGAAAATATACTGTATACTACAAGTGCACTTGCTCTAGAGCTTAGTAAATTAGGTAAAGCTTCACTTTGCAAAGAATAAATTGCTTGTATGTGATTGGATGATATAAATCAACAGAGTGTTTCCTCTCCTTTAACCCCAATTATTGTACCCTGTGTCTTTTAAATATTTTATGTAAAATCTATATATTTTACATTCACTTTTTTCACGCAGAAAGCAGGATGGAAGAAATAGGGGGTTGCCAACATATTGAAATTGATATTAAAGTCTTATTTGTTTATTTTTTTTAAATAACAAACATGTTATACTTACCTGCTCTGTGCAGTTTCTCCTCTTCTCAGGTCCCTAACCGGCGCTCCTGGCGCCTTACTCCTGCCAAACCTTTTTGAGTGATGGCGAACCTTTTTGAGCCCGAGTGCCCAAACCGCGACGCAAAACCAACGTATTTCTTTCAAATTGCCAACACAGAATTAAACCTACCAGCGGCTCTGTACAGAGGATGAGACTGATCATCCCTCTGAATATGCCCTAAGGGACCTAAAACGTGCGATTCTGCCAGATTCGCTCAGAATGCAAGGATAAGGAATGTGTTGTGCTCAGAATGCACTGTGCAACATACACTGACCTACCTGATGCATGCACTCACCTACATGACCATTGCACTTACCTACCTGACACATGCTTTCTGCACTACTCACATCCACATCCCTCTACACACAGTACAATGTAGATCAGGGGGATCCATCCTACCTTTCCATGGCCTCATCGTCCAGCTCTCCCCGGGCAGTATTGAAGGAATCCCCGCCATTCAGCCCGCTCCTCGATATTCCAGCTGCCGGGGAGGTCAGGTAGCAGCCACTGCACCTCTCCCCATGGATGATCTGCTCCGAGCACTGCCACTCCCCCTTCACTTTTTCACCTTCTGCCGTTACAACCACAATAAGCAAGAAGCACCATGGCAAATCAGGACCTTAGATGCTTTGGTACGTCCGTTGTGGCTTATTACTCCACAAAGATCTCAGCTCTTTTTTATATGTTGATGATAATAATATATTCATAAAAATGACATAATAAAGGGAATGCTGATTTCTTTTTATGAGAGACTATTGGGCAGATACGGGGACATTTGGAAATCCCATCATAAATCAAGCGCCCCTATTTTGATCTTTCTCTCTGATGTCGCTTGTACCTGTGTAGGTGTGCAATCAGTATCCTGTCATTTAGATATGCAGCTGCTCTATTCTATCCAAGACAAAAATACAGCATTGTTTACTCAGAGAACGGCAAGCTTTGAAAGGTGCGGAATTCATTTAAATGCATTTAGAAGTGGATTGGATAAACCGATATGTGATGAGGCAGTTGTAATCAGACATCATAGCTTCCTATGGTCACTGCATGCACGGCATATTGTGATGTCAGCTTTTGTTTTGTGTAATGCTATTATATAGATCATATTACAGCAAATACTTTAGTTTCCATCCACATCTTTACTTTTATAGTTTGTGGCTTTGCTTTAGGCAAGGATGAGATTGTGTAATGGTTCTGGAGTCTCGGCAGACTGCTGTGACAGAGAAAAAAGGCTGATCAATAAGCTGCTATTTCTGGATATGCATCCCCGTATGGAGCCATTCTTTGTTTCATAGTAAAAAAAAAAACAGGACTTCATTACTTTTGGACTGACCTTTACTGTGTACCAAACCATTTATATAAAAAAAAAAAAAAAAAAAAGTAATAAAGTTAATTTATTAATTAAAGAGGAAGTAAACCCTCTTAAAATAATCCCCCAAAAAAACCTGCAAGAAAAGGGCATAATGAGCTAGTATGAATGAATGAATGAATGAAAACTTGTATAGCGCGGCACATGCGAACTGAATCGCCTCTGGGCGCTTGTTGTTCCTGTCTCCTTTGATATCAAAAGAGAAAAGTCTTGACCTTTTTCCTAAATGCTAGGTGGTTCTCCTCCAACCGAATGGTGGTTGGTAAAGCGTTCCATAGTCTGGGACCTTGGATCGCGAATCTTCTTTCTCCTTTGGACTTGAAGTTGGCTTTCGGAACCTGGAGCAGGTTCTGATTCGTGGATCGCAAAACGCGATTGGGATTATGCGCTTTTATTATTTCGCATAAATAAAGGGGGGCATTCCCATAGACACATCTATGCGTAAGACAGAGAGCTTTAAAAGCAATTCTGTCTTTAACTGGCAGCCAATGAAGGGCTCTCAGAGAAGGTGAGATGGATTCCCACGGTTTTTTCCCAGTCACAAGTCTGGCGGCCGTATTCTGAACGACTTGCAGACGAGCGATTTGGTACTTGGGGAGGCCGAGGTAAAGGGCATTTGCATAATCCAGCCTGGAGTTTACAATTGCTCCCACCACGACCGCTAAATCTTCTTTAGGGATGAACGGAGTGAGTCTGCGTAGTAGGCGCAGTAGATGGTGAGATCCGCTGACTACTGACCCTATTTGAGCGTCCATTGTCATAAAGGAGTCAAAAATGACCCCTAGGCTTTTGACTTTGGCGCTAGGGGTGATGATTCTGCCCAAAATAGGCGGGGGGGTCCACGCTGTTGAAAGTTGATTCCTGCGCTTGGCGTGAAACAGAAGAAGTTCTGTTTTTGCTCCATTGAGTTTAAGGTAACTCTTTGTCATCCAGTCCTCTATCAAAGAGAGACATGTCTCTAGATTGAGGTGGTGATCCTGTCTGTTGCAGATACGGAAATACAGTTGCGTGTCATCTGCATATGAGTGGTAGAGCAGTTTTTGGCTGCTGATAATCTCAAAAAGAGGACGAAGATATATGTTAAACAGCACTGGTGACAGAGGCGATCCTTGAGGGACTCCGCATGTTACTGTGCGTTTTTCCGACGTAAAAGGTCCTAACTTCACTGTTTGCGATCGGTTTTCCAAAAAAGAGGAGAACCAAGATAAATCGCTTTCTGCGACTCTGGCTACTTCAGCAAGCCGAGTCAGTAACAGTTTGTGGTCTACAGTGTCAAAAGCTGCACTTAGGTCCAACAGAACCAGGAGACAAGATTCTCCTTCGTCTGCGGCCTTGAGAACATCGTCCCATACTTTCAGCAATGCTGTTTCCGTCCCATGTCCGGGACGGAAGCCTGATTGCAATGGGTCAAGTAGCTTGTAGGTATCTAGATGCAGTTGCAGCTGTTGTACCACTACTTTCTCCATTATCTTAGAGAGTACATTGAGGCTTGTTATGGGACGGCGGTGGAGTGGGTCCTTGGGGTCCAGGGAGGGTTTCTTCAGGATGGGTTGGATTATACCTTCTTTCAACTGTGAGGGCACTATGCCCTCCAAGAAAGACTGGTTGATAAGCTGCGTGATGGGAGGAGCCAGGATGTAGGCGCATTCCTTCAGCAGTTTTGTGGGGATAATGTCATTTGGCGCTGTGCCATTGCGCAGAGTACAAATGACATTCTTAGTGGTCTCGATGGAGATGGGTTCCAGGGTGAACTTACCTGATATCGGAGAATTTCTATGGGTGCTGTGTGAGAGGCTGCGGGGGGGGCTGGGGGGAGAATTGTTTTGCTGAATGCTTTCGCGGATTACCTCGATTTTATTAATGAAGTAATCCGATAGTTCATTGCAAAATTCTTGTGTGTCTGAACTGGGGGCTTCAATGCATCCTGGCTTCATGGTCTGGGTGACCATCTTGAAGAGTTCGCGGGGGCGGTTTAGGGCACCGTTGATAGCCTCCGAAAAATAATTTTTCTTGGCTTGGAAAATTCCTTTGTGGTATTTTCTTGTAGTCGCCTTGTAGATGGATAGGTTTAGCTCTGAAGAACATCTTTTCCAGGCAGATTCTGCCCTTCTGCGTTCTTGCTTCAGTAACGACAGCTGGTTATTAAACCAGCTGCGTTGTTTTTTTTCCGGATGCGGGTTCTTCGTTTTGGCGCTACCAAGTCGGCTGACTGTAGCATGGCCGAGTTTATGGCTTCCAATGTTTCAACGGCCGTTTGATGCGGCTGAGTTGTTTCTATCTTTTTCCTTAAAGTCGTTTTGAAGAGTTCCGAGTGGAGCTTCTTCTGACATCTAGTCCAGTGTGTTGTCACTGGATTTGATGTTTTTGTTGTAGGGGGGATGGTGGTAATACTGAATATAATTGCATGGTGGTCTGTCCATGGCAATTTTTCATTTTCCCATGCATAGCATACTAGCTCATTATGTGGCACTTAACTGAAATCGAAGCCCCCAAAGTGCTCCTCGAAGCCCCCAAAGTGCTCCTCGTTCCTCTCAGCCGCCATGTCCCCTCGGAGCTTCTTCCTGGTATCGGCACTGTGATTGGCTGGAGCGGCGATGATGTCACTCCCGCGCATTCGCAAGGGACGGCATAATTACATGCCTATGCGCGCGCAACCGTAATCCCAATCAGAATGCCGGGACGCTCAGTGCGCCTGCGCCATTGTCTACGGCGTGCATGTGCCGTACACATCGGTGCAGTGTTTTCTGCATATATCTCCTTAACCTTGCAGGTCTGGGAGATATTTCTTGAACCTACAGGTAAGCCTTAATCTATGCTTACCTGTAGGTGCAAGTTTTCAAAGTGGGTTTACAAACACTTTAACCACTTGCATACTGGGCACTTACACCCCCCTCCTGCCCAGGTAAAATTTCAGCTTGCGGCACTGCGTCGCTTTAACTGACAATTGCGCGGTCGTGCGGCGTGGCTCCCAAACAAAATTTACGTCCTTTTTTCCCCACAAGTAGAGCTTTCTTTTGGTGGTATTTGATCGCCTGTGCGATTTTTATTTTTTGCGCTATAAACAAAAAAGTGCGACAATTTTGAAGAAAAATACAATATTTTTTACTTGTTGCTATAATAAATATCCCAATTAAAAAAAAAAAAAACATTTTTTTTTCTCAGTTTAGGGCGATACGTATTCTTCTACATATTTTTGGTAAAAAAAAAAAAAAAATCGCAATAAGCGACTGGTTTGCGCAAAAGTTATAGCGCTTACAAAATAGGGGAGAGAATTATTATTTTTTATTATTTTTTTTTTACTAGAAATGGCGGCGATCTGCGATTTTTATTGGTACTACGACGTTATGGCGGACACATCGGACACTTTTGACACATTTTTGGCGCCATTCTCATTTATACTGCGATCAGTGCTATAAATATGCACTAATTACAGTATAAATGTGACTGGCATTGAAGGGGTTAACACTAGGGGGTGAGGAAGGGGTTAAATGTGTATGCTAGGTGTGTTCTAACTGTGGAGGGAGGGGGGGGGTGACTGGGGGGGTGACCGATCTGTGTCCCTATGTAAGAAGGAACACAGATCGGGCTCCTCCTCTCCAGAGACAGGACGCTGTCTCTGTGTAACATGGCAATGAGAGATGATCTATGAGAGATCATCTCTCATTGGCCCACAGATCGCATCGCAAACGGCCACTCTGATTGGCCGTTCGCCGCGATCTGTGATTGGCCATGTCCAAGGGACACGGACAACACAGGGCTTCCCCGCAGCGCGCTCTACAGCGCGCGCTGGGAACGCCAGAATGACATGCCGTCAAATGACGGCATGTTGGATATTCAGGCCCGCGCTGTTGCCGTCATCCGACGGTAGCGCGGGCCTGAAGTGGTTAATTGAATACTGTTTTTAGGACTTCATTACTTTTGGACTGACCTTCAATTTGTCCCAAACCATTTATACAAAAAAAAAAGTAATAAAGTTTATTGTTAAATTGGGAATCCACTGGTCATTGATTTTATTTTTTTAATCATGGCAGTGTAGTGTTTTTTTTATAAATGTTCAAAGGTGAAAGTTTGTGGAACTGGACTGGTTGATTTACCAAGGAAAAATAGACTGGGCACTTCGCAAAGTGCAGTTGAGCCCTGCAAGTGCAGTTGCTCCAGAGCTTAGTAAATGAGCAGAAGCTCTGCTGACTTTCATCATTTATTCATGTGCAAGTAAACATGCAGTTTTTTTTATTTTCCTTGCACGTTATTGGGTACTCTTTGCAAAATGAAGGATTACCTCATTTACTAATGAGCAACTGCACTTGCAGAGGGCAATTGCACTTTGCAATGCCAAACTTCGGTACTTAAAAACCTTCATAGGTGACGTTTTAATTTTTTTTTTTACAGGTTACTAGTTTAGAGTTACAGAGGCTAGAATTGTTGCACACGCTCTAACGCACGCGTCGGTACCTCACATGTGTGATTTGAACAGCGTTTACATATGTGGGCGGGACTTACGTGTGTGTTTGCTTCTGAGCGTGAGCTACCGGGGACAGTGGCGTTTTAATTTTATTTACATTTTTTTACCTATTTTTTTAAAATTTTACACCTTTTTAAAAAAAAAATGTATAACTTTTATTCCTATTACAAGGAATGTAAACATCCCTTGTAATAGGAATCACTGTGACAGGTCCTCTTTATGGAGAGATGTGGGGTCAATAAGACCCCACATCTCTCCTCCAGGCTGGAAAGCATGAGATCATTGAAAAAAAAAATTCACATATCTCATGCTTTCAGCCGCTATTGCAGCTTTGTGTACTTCTAGGTACCGCCATCTGGTGCTTCTCTGGGCTCTCGCATGCCATCGGGGGTCCGGAGAACGAATCGGCAGGCGCCGACTCACGACGATAGAGATTTCCAGTGGCCAGATGGTGACCGGTCATCTCTATGACCACCGGAGGCCCGGGCGTGACATAATGACGTCACGCCCAGGCCTCCGGCGGTCATAGAGATGACCGGTCACCATCTGGCCACTGGAAATCTCTATTGTCGTGAGCCGGCGCCTGCCGATTCGTTCTCCAGACCCCCGATGGCATGGGAGAGTACGGTGAAGCACCAGATGGCGGCGGTAGGGGGGGGGCGTCCCTTCCCGCCGCCTATAAGAATGATCAAGCACTGAAACAGCCTTATGGTGCGCAGAATCGCTGGCTGAAAAGAAGGATATCTGAATGATGCCTGTAGCTGCACCCATCATTCAGATATCCCCACCTCAATACCAGGACGTCATATGATGGTGTGCGGTATTGAGGTGGTTAAAAACATTGTTTACAAATCTGCTGTTCTGCATGTTCCCATGTTGGCCGGCAGTTTTATCCAACTGTTTATCTCCAACATAACATTTCAGCAAAACTCATTGCTGTGATGTTTCCATTAGATCAGTAAGGGGGGGGGGGGTAGACCCCCAGTGACCACGAGTCTGAACGTTTCCTATCTATGAAATAGAAATCACAATACCAAAAATGACAGAACATCCATACCCAGCCTGCCCCTAACGGAAAATAATCCAGAGGATCAATCACATCTGTCAGTAGTCACTGTATTGATTGGTTTTCTAATTATTCTATCTCTTGTTTCAGTTATGTGACTGCCCCAAATCATGTTTTCATTACCTAGTTCTATTTCCTAATTGTCCTGTGCTGATTTTCCCTGTCTATATGTAAACTTGGTAGGATTAAAAAATACATTTTAAAAAATGTTTTTTGACATGAGATACATTGTTTCAAATACATAATATCTGCCATAAATCTTCTAGTTGTTTTTGTTGTTTTTTAGAATTTTTATATTTGTTTTAGAAATTTTCAAAATAACAGAAACATTTATTTGTTTTACAAAAAAAAAGATATATTGTGATCTCTTTAAAGCGGAGGTTCACCTGAATTTTTTTTTTTTAAAGCCAGCAGCTACAAATACTGCAGCTGCTGACTTTTAAAAAATGGACACTTCCTTGGCCAGGTCGGCAGCCGAGGGCGAGCAACCGCCACCATCCTCAGTGAGGGAATCGGGAAGTGAAGCGATGCGGCTTCACTGCCCGGTTCCCTACTGCGCATGCGCGAGTCGCGCTGCGCCATTCTCACTGGTCCACGCTGTGTTCTGGGAGCCTGGTCCCCGCTGTGTTCTGGGAGCCTGGTCCCTGCTGTGTTCTGGGAGCCTGGTCCCCACTGTGTTCTGGGAGCCTGGTCCCTGCTGTGTTCTGGGAGCCGTGTGTTTCCCAGAACACAACGGGGGGGGGGGGGTGACACGAAGGGCCGGGACTCTCACAGGAGTCTATACCCGGAAGTGGTGCAAATACCTGTATTATACAGGTATCTGCACCCCCTCCCCGAAAGGTGCCAAATGTGACACCGGAGGGGGGGGGGGGGTTCCCGAAAAGCAGAGGTTCACTTTAAGATGAATCTCAGCTCTCTGCTCTGTGCAGTGCAGTCAGATCCCCTGGTTCCTCGAGGCCAAGAAAATATATATGATCTGTGTTCTTAAGAGGCAACAGGGCAGAGAGTATTTTGGGAGTTTGAATATACACCAGTGCACACACTTACCATGCAAAAAGATTTTGTTTTACTATATAATACAATTTTTCAAAAAATCATTTTTGTTTATTATTTCATACAATATAAAAAAAACACATGTTGTTGTCTGCAAAATACATTACAAAGATAATCGCATTAAATCTTCAAAGAAGGTCAACGCGTTTTGCGGATCATCCGCTTCATCAGGACCAACAGAATTGGGTGTATTGAAAACAAGTACTGTATTTATTGGCGTATAAGGCCGCATACACACGAACAAATTTATCTGCTGGAAATGGTCCGACGGACCATTTCAGCAGACAAATTCGATCGTGTGTACGGGCGGACAGACAGGTTTTTCCAGCAGACAAATTTTAAAGCATGCTTTAAAATCTGTCTGCTGGGAACCCGTCCGTCCCACATATCTGCTGGTTAGTACACTAACCAGCAGACATATCTGCCTGCAAATGCGTCAAATGGATTTGACGTCTGCGTGGAAGTTTTTTACTTCCTGGTGCGGTGACGTGGCGGCGTCAACGTCACCGCCACGTCACCGTGCTGTCTGCCGGCGGGGATTTTGGTTTGATCGTGTGTACACGATCAATCCAAAATAGCCCAGCAGACAAATCCGATCAAATCGGTCTGTGAGACCGATTTGATCAGATTTATTTAGTCGTGTGTACGCGGCCTAACACTCACTTTTTTACCCTGAAAATAGAGGGTAAACTGTGCCTGCGTGTTATATGCAGGGGGCTGTGGAAAGTTTTTTCCCTGAAACTTCCCTCTAAAACTTAGGGTGCGTGTTATACGCCGGTAAATAGAGTAAATTGCAGACATATGTAAAGACTAATATCCTGCAGCGCCCGTAAGGTCCCTCTGCTTAAGAAAGCACATCTATTAGATTGTAAGCTCTTCTGAGCAGGTCCCTCTTAATCCTCTTGTATTTTATTGTATTATAACTGTATTGTCTCCCTTTTATATTGTATTATATTGTATTATATTTATATTGTAAAGCGCTGCACAAACTGTTGGTGCTATATAAATCCTGTATAATAATAATAATAATGTACAGGGCCGTCTGAAGTTTGCTCATGAACATCTGAACGATTCAGAGGAGAACTGGGTGAAAGTGTTGTGGATAGATGAGACCAAAATCAAGCTCTTTGTGTTTGGAGGATGCTGAATGCTTTCTATGACCCCAAGAATACAATCCCTACCGTCAAACATAGAGGTGAAAGCATTATGCTTTGGAGGTATTTTTCTGCTAAACTTTACCACAACAAAGGGACGATGGATGGAGCCATGTACGTCAAATCTTAGGTAAGAACCTCCTTCCTTCAGCCAGGGCATTAAAAATGAGTTGCCGATGGGTATTCCAGCATGACAATGACCAAGGCAACACAGGCATGACTCAAGAAGAATCACATTAGGGTCTTGGAGTGGCCTAGCCAATCTTCAGACCTTAATCTCATAGAAAATATGTGGAGGGAGCTGAAGGTTTGAGTTACCAAATGTCAGCCTTGAAACCTTAAAGACTTGGAGAGGATCTGCAAAGAGGAGTGGGACAAAATCCCTCCTGAGATGTGTGCAAACCTGGTGGCCAACTACAAGAATCGTCTGACCTCTGTGATTGCCAACAAGGGTTTTGCCACCAAGTACTAAGTCATGTTTAGCGAAGGGGTCATACTTATTTCCCTCCTTAAAATGCAAATCAATTTATAACTTTTTTAAATGCATTTTTCTGAATATTTTTGTTGTTTTTCTGCCTCTCACTATTAACCCTACCTTTAAAATGTATAGAATGAGCAGTTATTTGTCAGTGGGAAAACGTACAAGCATGGGATCAAATACTTTTTTTCTCACTGTACTACCATTCTGCAGCTTTTCACATCCGCCCATGCCTGAAAAGTTGCTTATTAGATGAGGTGCCTGACTTTACTCATGTAGACATACCAGGACAAACTAAGAATGACACATGTTTTTGCATAGTATGAGAAAAGCAAAGAATCCCCAGGATACATGGACAGGATCCAACCCCACAGACATCTCTTCTTCTCTGACACTATCTGTCTGCAAAAATCCTGTGCTTCAACTATCAGTACCTAAAGACTGTGAAAAGGTGTCCAAAATGGATGTTAGTATACAGTATGCATCCTTAAGCTGCGTACACACGATCGGTTCAAACCGATGAAAACCGACTGAAGTTCGTTTTCATCGGTCCAAACCGATCGTGTGTAGGCCCCATCGGTCCAAAAACAGATGGCTTGCTTTAAAATCGAACCGATAGACGGCTAACCGAGGTTAAAACCGATCGTTAGTACGCACGAGCATCAGTTAAAAAGCCACGCATGCTCAGAATCAAGTCGACGCATGCTTGGAAGCATTGAACTTCGTTTTTTTCATCACGTCGTTGTGTTTTACGTCACCGCATTCTGATACGATCGGTTCATGAGGGCTCTATGTGACTATACACAACATCTGAAACATCTAAAAATCAAAGCCAATAGTTTGAAAGACCCATGAAAAAAGAATTGAGGACATTTTTTTAAAACTGGAGCAGTCAAAATCAGCACGTGACAACCAATAAGCTTCTATTCAGTTTGAACTGAAAGATAAAAGCTGATTAGTGGCCATGCACAGCTGCTCCAGATTCTGGCTGCTCCAGTTTTAATAAATTCACCCCATTCTATTATTATTTTAACTAGGGTTGTCCCGATACCGATACTATACTCGGTATCCGGACCGATACAGAGTATTTGCAGGAGTACTTGTACTCCCGCAAATACCCCCGATACCGAAATAGAATACTCCCCCCCCCCCCCCGGCCATGCACAGCTGCTCCAGATTCTGGCTGCTCCGGTTTTAATAAATTCACTCCATTCTATTATTATTTTAACTAGGGTTGTCCTGATACCGATACTATACTCGGTATCCGGACCGATACCGAGTATTTGCGGGAGTACTTGTACTCCCGCAAATACCCCCGATACCGAAATAGAATACTTCCCCCCCCCCCTGGCCATGCACAGCTGCTCCAGATTCTGGCTGCTCCGGTTTTAATAAATTCACCCCATTCTATTATGGGGCGAGCATTACAAGCTTTCGCTTGTATACTTGTAAAGCCGGCACCGCCATGTATAGACACTTCCCCTCTCGTGATTGGACGGATCCGTCCAATCACGAGAGGGGGAGTGTCTATACATGGCAGCGCGGGCTTTACAAGTTTACAAGCAAAAGCTTGTAATGCTCGCCGTTGTCATGCACCGGGATTAACGGTGGCTACATATGTGGGGGGGACATGGCTGCAATATGTGGGAGGGACATGTCTGCAATATGTGGGGGGGGGGCATGTCTGCAATATGTGGGGGGGACATGTCTGCAATATGTGGGGGGGACATGGCTGCAATATGTGGGGGGGACATGGCTGCAATATGTGGGGGGGACATGGCTGCAATATGTGGGGGGACATACATGGCTGCAATATGTGGGGGGGCATGTCTGCAATATGTGGGGGGAGACATACATGGCTGCAATATGTGGGGGGGACATACATGGCTGCAATATGTAGGGGGGACATACATGGCTGCAATATGTGGGGGGGACATGTCTGCAATATGTTGGGGGGACATGTCTGCAATATGTGGGGGACATGTCTGCAATATGTGGGGGACATGGCTACATATGTGGGGGGGACATGGCTGCATTTGGGGACACATTTAAAAAAAGTATCGGTATTCGGTATCGGCGACTACTTGAAAAAAAGTATCGGTACTTGTACTCGTTCCTAAAAAAGTGGTATCGGGACAACCCTAATTTTAACCATTTTTATCTACTTCCCACCTGGCCACTGCATATATACGGCCGCTCTCTCCTTCTGAGTGGACGTTCAGGGACGTCCCTCAGAAGCAGAGGGATCACGCGCGTGTTCCCGCGCAGTGGTGCGATCCCGATGCACTTGTGTCGCCCGGACACGGTGCATCTCAGATCAGCCAGAGGGCTCTGTCATTGGCCCTCCTGATCACATGACGGCCGTGTCCAATCACACCCGGCGTGTGATGTAAACACAGAGCCGGTTGCTAGGCAATCGGCTCTCCTCACACAGAAGTTGTCGGTGAGGAGAGGAGAGTGAATCGCTGCAGCCCGGGCTGGTGATCAATGAGTTTGTGCTGTTTTTAACACTAATCACCAGCCTAGTTTCCCCACAATATAAAAAACACACACAGTAAACACACGTCCCCCAAAACACATGTCCCCATACACACATGTCCCCACATAGTAAAAACACCTGTCCCCCACATATGTAACAGTAAAATCATCCCAATGATCATTTGCACACATATGTCCGTGATCACCTGCGCACATCTGTACATGACCATTTGCGTATATCTGTCCGTGATCACACAAACCAATTATTATACACTTAACAGGATTTTTTTTTACCAAAAACAAGTACATTTCTGTACAACCTTTTATGTTTTTAATAATACAAATCCAAATATTGCTTAAAATGCATTTTAATGGCTTGCTAAGGAAATACATAGGAAATAATATATTACAGCAGTCATTTTCTCCCTAGCATGCCTTCACCTAAACAAGCAATTTTAACAGTATGTGAAATGCTTAGTGCATTCTCTAAATGAGTGTACTGTGGCTAGGAAGTCTCACTATGCATATGATTACTGACAGCTTTAAAGGATACGTGTGATTTCTAACAAAAAATAAATGTATCCCTCCCAGCCCCCTTTATGGCCAGTCAGTATCCTGGTCTCCATAGCCACAGCAGAAAAGCCAGCCTCCTGTTTACTGTGGAACATGCGATTGCAACCCCCATGGGAAATCATAGCCTATCCATCAAATGCTCTTATTCAAGTTCCAGGGAATTAAAAAAAATGCAACTAATAATCGCCCGAAAAAAAATTACTACTGTGCAGCAGGTTAAGGTGTAAATCTATAACCTTTTTTCTGCATTAACCTCCCTGGCGGTATGATTCTTTAAGATTGTAGGTGCTAAAAGCGGTACCATTATTTGCAAGGGAATTTGGCGTTTTATACTGTAGGCTTGTAATTCTTAGGAATAACTCACTGAAATCTATCTAAACAAGAGTCTAATAGGCATCCTGGGTATGATTTTTTTTTTTTTTCTTATTAAAAATTATAATATAATAAATAATTATAAAAAATTATAACAAATAATAATATAATTATAGTAAAAATTATTCAATAATGTAATCAAATCAAAATCACTGAAATTTGCTCAGTTGCAGAATTTTTGCTGTCATTATTTTTTTTTTTTATGACGAATTTCCCCACAAATCGCTATCGCTAAATTCTGCAAGTGATTCTGATTTATTATCGCTGTTTTTTAGCTGCTCTAAAACAATTTTTGCCATAAAGGGACACTTTTGGTTGCTATGGGCAATCTACAGTTTGCAGGGAGAAAGAACAGTTTTTATTATATAAAAGAACATGCAGGGCACTGGGCAGACCACTAGGGACATGGGGGGTGTGTATTTTTTACATACAGTACTGTAATCTATAAGATTACAGTGTACTGTATGTATAGTGTTTGTTTACTTTTTTAAATTTGGCGCCGTTCCCCCCCCTACGTCGCGACGCTCGCAGGGAAGGGAATCGGCGGAACACACAGCATCAGGCGGACATCCGCCCGCCGTGTACTGCGGGGATTCATCGCTGGATCGCAGAGAAAAGGTAAGTAAACTTTTTTCTGCATCCAGCGAGGCAAGTCCGTGTGTGGCACGGGGTTACCGATCGTAGCTTTAAAATCTCACCCCGTGCCACACACGGGAAGACCGCCAGGGAGGTTAAACCCCTATCAATGTATTTGTTGCTCTCTATGTAATACTAGGGAAAACAGGAAGTGAGAGGAAATACCCCCAATTTCTAAGTGACAATGGTGACCAGGACAAATAGAGGGGGAAATCTCCTCAGCAGGGTACACACCACAATACAATTTTGGAAAGTGTCTAAATCTTCCACCATCTATACAAAACCCCAAAAATATGTTTTCGCTTTAAAGCTGCGCAAAAAACATGGCTACCTGGGACTTTAACATTTTGTATCCATATGATTCTTTACTCAAAAAGAGTTGGCACTGTTGAACATTGGACTATTAAAATCTAATTGTGGGGGGGGGGGGGGCGTGGGCGTGGATTGACGGAGCCCAGGAATGGCCGCTTAAACCCAAGTGCTTTGTAGACCAGAGAGAACAACGGAGAAACAGAGACCTGCATCTGCAGCCCAAACAACGCCATCCACATCCCACACACCACAGGAGACGTGATGTCCAGCAAAAGGAAGGGGGAATACAGGCCGAAAAACTCACGGCCTCCTTCCTGAAGCCAGGTTAGTGGAAAACAAAATGGCACTACCGTGGCTGCCACAAGCAGGGCCTAGATCTCCCAGATTACACCCCCTACAATACAGGCAGTATCCCACCCTTATCTTCCCCCAGAGACAAGGCAGAAGGAAGCCCCAATCCAGGCAGCCCTGCAAAGGCTAAGATGCCGATGGATACACCTCCGTCATATACACACACATACACACAGAGGCCCAGCTTCTTAAAGGACATACTCCTATCACTAATAACAGATCTCTCCTCCTTAATCTCTAAATTCTCCACCAACATACATAACATGGGAGACAGAATCACATACATTGAAAATAAAATGGAGGACAGCCCCACCACTGTCAATGATCTAGTGGATGTGAAAGACAAACAGCACTGGATCAAATCTAAATTGGCAAACCTACAGGACAGGTTTTGTTGTAATGTCAAATTAAAGGATCACTAAAGGAATTTTTTTTTTTAGCTAAATAGCTTCCTTTACCTTACTGCAGTACTGGTTTCATGTCCTTATTGTTTGTTTTTGCTTTGAAGTTGCTGTAATCCTGCTCTGTTCTCCACACTTCCTGCTTGTCTGTTTCCTTATAACCACAGTGCTGGGAGCTTTCTCACGGTGGTCTAAGCTGTCATTAGTGTTTTCTAAAACTTCAGATTCATTTTAAAAACAAAACACTGCCCTGGATTTGTTTGTTTTTGTTCTGGGTGTCTATTTCTACTTCACAGAAACATGAAGCCAGTTCAAAAGTGAAACTAACCTGCAGGCACATTATATGATTGATTTTTATCAATTTTTAATCATTTTGAAAAGGAATCAGTTAACTTTTATGTCTCTATACCCTGTAAACAGTCATTTCAGCAAAAAAAATGTTTCCTTTAGTGACCCTTTAAGGAGGGTCTCCAAATCAGTTCCACCAACTGCTCTGCATCAATATGCACAAGACCTCATGTCCGGTATTCTACTTGATGCTACACTGCTTGAGATTACCATAGACAGGATCCACAGAATAACCAAACCACCCCATCTGGCCACATCAGAGATGTTCTAATGAGTGTGCATTTTTTCCACACTAAGGAAAAACTCTTAATGGCAGCCAGGCACAAATCCGCTCTCCCAGGTATATTTGACGGTATACAACTTTTCCCTGACCTCTCCAAATATACCCTTCAATTGTGACGACAACTAAATCCGGTGACAGAAGCCATCCTGCGACCATCCTAGTTACCAAAAATGGCACCTCACACCATTATCACCCTTAATGGAGGAATGAAACTACTCTACACATGGGGAATTATTGTCGATCCTCCACAGGACAAAAATCCATTCTCAGTTCCAAAACACTCGCTACCACAGCGTAAAAAATACACAGATAAGAAACATGGCAAGTAAGGATGACACCATTACCAAAAGGGTTTTGCAACTCTGACAGGAATGTTCTCTCTGGCCTCAGGCTCACACAACCTGATCTACTTGACTGTTTACCCCTAAAGTGGATTTGCTGATTTCAGACTATTCTCTCCACTGCATTCCACACTATGTTAACTTAACATTGCACAGCAATTTGTACTTCACTTTTAATTGTTATATAGATTTATGTTACAGCATTTCAGCTTTGAGAGCGAAGAACCTTGGGAACTTACAGCCAAGACCTCCTCATCTCTGACGACAATTTCCATCTAACAACTGAGCTTCTTATTGCTCCGTTATCAAACCGTGAGTAACTAAGCATCACACATACACCACCCTACACCGTAAAAATGGCGATTATTATATTATCTTTTAATATACAGGGTTTCAACCATCCGTCAAAACGCCATTCTCCCAAATGCGATATACTATGTGTACAGGAGACATTTCTCCTCCACAGCTTCACCCAAATGCTTGAACAAAAACTTCCTGCACATCTACCAAGCCTTTCTCCTCCAAAAAACGTGGAGTGATGATTGCCATAAGACTCCATTGCCTTCCAACTTCATCTCTCAGCCCTGGACCCCAACAGACGGAACGCAATACTAATCTGCTCTATCAACAACGACAAATACACTTTACTTGATATATACGCCCCTAATGACCACCAAATGCAGTTTCCCTACAAAGCCATGTGCTCACACAAAGCCTATTCAGCAAAGCCACATCATTATTTTGTGAGGACTTTAACCTTGTACCCGATACACACCTAGACTCAACATCTACAACCAAAGGGAAAGAATCTCCTCTGCAAAAATGTATTTTTACACAAGAACTCTATGATGTCTGGAGATATCACCATGGTTCTGAAAGGGACTATACATATTTCTCACCAGTGCATAAATCATACTCTCGCATAGACCTCTTTTTGGCTGACAAATGGCTTTTACAAAAAACCCAATCCTCTGATATCCACACCATAAAGTGGTCGGACCATGCACCTATCAGCATCTCCATTGCAGATGCACCTACATACACTCCAACATACATGTGGCGGGTGAATATCTACCTGCTGCAACAATCACCTCACTCTACAGATCTTGCAAACAACCTGACAGAATTTTTCAAACACAACATGGCATCTGTGTCCGACCCCGCAACAGTGTGGAACACGCAAAAAGCCTATATCAGAGGTGTTCTAATACACATGGGATCATGTAAAAAGAGGGAAAGGATGTAGCGTATAGAGACTCACTTATGTCCCAGATCACTGATCTGGAAAAACAAGACAAAGCTAACCCCCAAGAATCAGGCTTGAAAAAAAAGGCAGTTTCATACTCCACATCTAACAAGGCAGGGAAAGCTTTAGACCGCCGTATTAAAGGATACCACACTAAAACCAGGATAGCTTACCTGAACAACCCCCCACCAAAGCTAAAGTAACAGACCCTCAAAGCATAGCTGACGCATTCAGCGCATACTACAGTGATCTATATAATCTCAACCATGACCAATCCACACATTAACCATCTCCAGAAGAAATGAATACCTTTCTTAATCAGATTAACCTTCCAAAAATAACAAATGAAAAATAAATTTACTTAAATTCTCCCTTCACGACGCAAGAAATACAATCTTTTATTTAACTACCTGCAGGCAAATCTCCTGGACCTGATGGTCTGACAGGGGAATACTATAAACAATTCTCCCACATTCTAGCCCCACATATACGGTAAGCACAATTTTTAACAACGCTGCTTCCTCTTTCTCTTTTCTATCTGAAATGCTACAAGTAACGATAATAACACTTCCAAAACCAGGGAAGGAGCTGACCTCCCTCTAAAATTTTAGACTAATTTCCTTTCTAAATCTAGACATAAAAATACTGTATATACCAAAAACGATAGCATCATGCCTACTTGCAAGAAAAGAAATGGCCGCACATCCAATAACTCCGATTGCCCTCTACCGTTCAAAGTGACAACACCAAAGGCATCAAGACGAGGTCACGTAGACGCGTTTCACACAAACATCCCTGTGCCTAATCATTACTAATACTAATGATTAGGCATGACATGTTTGTGTAAAACACGTCTACGTGACCTCGTGTTGGTGTCTTTGGTGTTGTCACTTTGAACGGTAGAGGGCAATTGGAGTTCCTGGATGTGCAGCCATTTCTTTTCTTGCAGGTTTCCCACGAAGGCGGGCTAGGGCTGGCACTCTACAAGATATTCCGCCTCAGGTTATCGGCATTCATCTGAAGCAGCGTCTTTTTTCATTGTATCATGTCTACTTGATATCCTACCCTATCTCATTCACCGCGACCAAACGGGATTCACAAAAGGTCACAAGGCATCTGATGCCACTAGACGGCTCATTGATTTATTCCGTAATGCAGAATCCTCCATAACGCCGTCTCTTCTCCTATCATTGGATGTGGAGAAGGCATTGACAGGATTCATTGGACCTACTTACAACAGGTCCTTCATAAATTTGGATTCCAAGGCAAAATACTAATGGCGATCCTTACCCTATATACTATCCCATCAGCGAAAATATTCTCCTCTGACATGTTCTCACAACAAATTTAAAATTTGCAAAGGCATTAGGCAGGAATGCCCACTCTCACCTATAATTTATAACCTACTCATAGAACCTCTAGCAGCCCACATGAGATCTAACCCTTGAATTTCTGGTTTCAAACTAGGCCAAATCTCCCACAAATTCAGTTTATTTGCGGACAATGTAATTCTTATGATCACAAATCCGGCTTCTTCCCTGGTGGAAATGCAAAATACTTTGCATTGGTTTAGAAAAAATATCGTATTATAAGGTAAATGAAACAAAGTCATTTATACTAGACCTATATCTCAATGCCACAATCAAAAACTTGCTACAAGGTAAATTTCCTTACATATGTGTAGAGCTGCATGGTTCTGGCTAAAATGAGAATCACATTTTTTTTGCTAAGAAGATAGATCATGATTTTTGTGGCATAACATCATCTTTCACATTAACCACTTCAATAACGCACACCGTCATATGACGTCCACAAAGGGGATCTCCTATCCTGGGTGGACGTCATATGACGTCCTGGACTTTGTGCAGTAATTTCTGAATGATGCCTGCAGCTAGAGGCATCATTCAGATATCATTGTGTTCCGGTGGCGATCCTGCACACCATAAGAACGATCATAGTGGCGTTCCCCCGCTTGATCGTTCTTATAGGCAGCGGGAGGGGACATCGCCCCCTCCCGCCTCCATCCGGTGCTTCTCTGGGCTCCCCCATACCATCGGGGGCCCGGAGAAAGGATCGCCCTGTGCCGGATAGGAAGCATAGAGATGACTGGTGACCAGATGGTCACCAGTCATCTCTATGACCGTCGGAAGCCCAGGCGCGATGTGATGACGTCACACCCCGGGTACCCATAAGTAAACAAAGCCGCAATTGCGACTAGTAAGCATTAGATCTGTGAAAAAAAATTCACGATCTTATGCTTTCCAGCCTGGAGGAAAGATGTGGGGTCTTATTGACCCCGCATCTCTCCTTAAAGAGGACCTGTCACACACTATTCCTATTACAAGGGATGTTTACATTCCTTGTAATAGGAATAAAAGCGATCAAAAAAAAAAATGTAAAAAAAGTGTAAAAAATAAATAAAAATGAAAACGCCCCTGTCCCCGGTAGCTCGCACTCAGAAGCAAACGCACGCGCAAGTCCCGCCCACATATGTAAACGTCGTTCAAACCACACATGTGAGGTATCGCCGCATGCGTTGGAGCGTGTGCAACAATTCTAGCACTATACCTCCTCTATAACTCTAAACTGTTAACCTGTAAAAAATATCAAAGCGTCGCCTATGGAAATCTTTAAGTTTGGAGCCATTCCATGAGTGTGCACAATTTTAAAGCGTGACATGTTAGGTATCTATTTACTTGACGTAACATCATCTTTCATATTTTACAAAAAAATTGGGCTAACTTTACTGTTTTGTTATTTTTTAATTCACAAAACCATTTTTTCCCCCCCAAAAAAGGCGTTTGAAAAATGATTGCGCAAATACCGTGCAAGATAAAAAGTTGCGGTGATCGCCATTTTATTCCCTAGGGTGTCTGCTAAAAAAACATATATAATGTTTGGGGTTCTGAGTAATTTTCTAGCAAAAGAATGATGATTTATACATGTAGGAGAGAAGTGCCAGGATAAGCCCGGTATGGAGGTGGGTATAAAAGCCCTGTGGTTAAAAACAAAACAAAATTGGGCCAACTTTACTGTTTAGTTTTTTTTTTTTATTCATTGAAGTGTATATTTTCCCCAAAAAATGCATTTGAAAGACAGCTGGGCAAATACAGTGTGGCATAAAATATTGCAGCAATTGCCATTTTATTCCCTAGGGTCTCTGCCAATATATATATATTGTATTATGTTTGGAGGTTCAAATGATTTTCTAGCAAAAAATATTGATTTTAACTTAGGAAATAAGTGTCAGAAAAAGATTTTTCTGCATTTACACACAGACTTTGTTCTAAGAAGGAAGTTAGTTACAATGTTTCATGTTGTTACAAACTTGGCAGATGGACTTTTTTCTTTACACACAGAAGTTTATTTCTTTGATCTAAGAAGGAAGCATTAGTTACAATGTTTCCTGTTAAGAATTTGGCAGACTGCCCAGATATTTTCTTTTGACAGCTGAGTGAGCAGATAAAGTCTCTCCACTTGTTAGATGAAAGAATCGGCAAACTATGCATTGGAGATGGTCAGGGGGGTTGAATTGAGACCATGATGAGGAATAATTGTGCAGCTCTACAACATATGGGCAGATGTCAGTATATCATACTTTGGTACTCAATTTACCAAATCTGTGAAGGACCTCTATAAGCCATTTGCTGATAATCTACACTCAGAAATACAGGCCCAGATTCATAAAGCAATTACGCCTGTCTAACTGGTGTTAGACAGGAGTAATTTCAAATTTCGCGCGCCGTATCACTAGTTTGAATCCTCAAACCATGATACGGCGGCTTCGGGCTTCGATCCGAGAGGCTTACGTCTTCGTAAACCTTCGGATCTACGCTGCGATATTTTTGCGGCCGCTGGGAGGAGTTTGTGTCGTTTTCATGCGTCGGGATATGCAAATGTGTTTTTACGGCGATCCACGAAGATACGAGCGGTCTTCGCAATCGCTTACGTCTGGTTTTTTTTTACGTACTGTTAGACCAGCTTTTTGCTGGTCTAACGGTGCGTAGCCCATGTTAAGTATGGCCGTCGTTCCCGCGTCGAATTTAAATTTTTTTTTTTTTTGCGTAACTCGTTCGGGAATAGAAATGTCCGTAAACGACGCTACTCAAACAACGAATGACGTAACGACGTGATTTCGCGCAATGCACGGCGGGAAATTTGCGAACGGAGCATGCGCAGTTCGATCGCCGCGGGAACGCGCCTATTTTAAATCCTTCACGCCCCCTACTCGTCTATATGGATTGCGACGGGAGAAATACACTACGCCGCCGTCGTTTACTGGACAAAATCTACCTGGATTCCACGTAGAGCCAGGTAAGAAACGGCGGCGTAGTGTATTTCTGATACGCTACGAGAATCCAATTCTCTCTGAATCTGGGCCACAATCTTTATCCAAACATGAACTGTCTTGGTCAGGGAGATTAGCAGCATTGAAAATGCTACACCTACCCCAACTGCTATATTTATTCAGAACCATCCCCATAACTATATTATTTGTATTAATGAATATATCTGTTATGATGTTCTTCTTTGGATGTTGCCACTCTCATTTTATAGATGATCTTTTATAACACTTTTCAAAGCACGACAAACAATGTCCTTCGTTTATCTTATTTGATGCCCAATGCTTTTCTTCTCTGAAAGATTCATTCAAATAATAATGTTTAAAAAAAAGCACTTTTTGCGATACGACACTGCGTCGCTTTAACTGACAATTGCGCGATCGTGCGACGTTGTACCCAAACAAAATGAATGTCCTTTTTTTTACCACAAAGAGAGCTTTCTTTTGGTGGTATTTGATCACCTCTTCGGTTTTAATTTTTTTGCGCTATAAACAGAAAAAGAGCGATAATTTTTACTTTTTGCTATAATAAATATCTCCAAAAAAATATAAAAAAAAAAAAATTATTTTTCAGTTAAGGCCGAAATGTATTATTCTACATATGTTTGGTAAATAAAAAATGCAATAAGCGTATATTGATTGGTTTGCGCAAAAGTTATATCGTCTACAAAACAGGGGATAGATTTATGGCATTTTTTAATATATATATATTTTATTAATAATGCCGACGATCTACAATTTTTATCGGGACTGCGACATTATGACGGATACATGGGACACTTTTGACACTATTTTGGGACCATTGTCATTTATACAGCGATCAGTGCTATAAAAATGAACTGATTACTGTGTAAATGACACTGGCAGGGAAGGGGTTAACCACTATGGGGTGATCAAGGGGTTAAGTGTGTCCTAGGGAGTGATTCTAACTGTGGGGGGGATGGGCTACCACTGACATGACAAGGATCTCTACTTCTGATGACAGGGAGCAGTAGATCCCTGTCATGTCACTAGGCAGAACAGGAAAATGCCTTGTTTACATCTCCCCCATTCTGCCTCTCGGTCACAAGGCTGCAAATTCAAAGGGACGTACCTGTACGCCCATTTGCCTGCCTGTGCCATTCTGCCTTTTAGCTATTTCCCTCTGTTTTCTCCTGGTGATCTGGCCAGTAACACACCTACTGTATTAGAGTGCCCCCACTCTGGAAGGAGCACAGGGGGCAAATCTAGACCAGTGTTTCTCAACTACAGTCCTCAAGGCGCCCCCAACAGGTCATGTTTTCAGTATTTCCTTTCAGATGAAATGGCTTTGGTAATTACTAAGGCAGTGAAACTGATCAAACCACCTGTATAATAATGGAAAGCCTGAAAACATGACCCTTGGGGTGCCTTGAGGACTGGAGTTGAGAAACACTCCTCTAGATAATTGGAAGGCTTCATGCACACACTGGATATAAAATGCTGGTAATAGCTTTTTGTAGTAGCGTTTTAGGAGTGTTACCGTATTTGCATTAAAAAAAGGGTAAAAAAAAAGCTAAAAAAAAAACACTAGTGTTTAGGAAAGTTTCTGCTGAAAAAATGCTCCAATAAACTCTACAATTTTTTTTCTGCTCCTAGACAGTGAAGTTATAAAAAAACGCTAATAGCCTAAAGTAGTGTGCATGATAACATAGGATAACACTATTTAGCTTCTAGGAGCAGAAAAAAAATGCTAGTGTGCATGGAGTCTTAAAGTGATTGTAAACCCCTTTTTGGAACTTGTGCCTAGAATAAGGCAACTTACCTATAGGTACTGTGAATATCTCCTAACGTGCGCCATTTAGGCGATACTTACCTTGTAGTGCCGTTTCTTCCCATGCAAGTGTCGTGATTGGCAGCTCCGACGCGCATGCGTGTAAGTGATGTCATGTGGCTCCGGCTAGTCCGCAACCCGGGAAGGAAGAGGGGCGAAGAGGATGCGGCCTCCAGAGGGGACGGCACAGGCTTTGTTTGCAGGTAAGTGCCACATAATGGGCTAGTATGCGATGCATACTAACCCATTATGCTTTTACTTTGCAGGAAACAAAATAGG
Organism: Rana kukunoris; assembly: GCA_029574335.1. Lineage (NCBI taxonomy): Eukaryota > Metazoa > Chordata > Amphibia > Anura > Ranidae > Rana > Rana kukunoris. The sequence continues at coordinate 1,156 of JAJQKJ010000028.1, read as the reverse complement.
AAGTAAAACCTATCAGGGTTTACTTCTTCTTTAGCCACTTCCTTCCTGCCGGACGACTATATATGTCCTGTTTTTGAAGAAGAATACCGTTGTTATGGTAGCAGCTAGCTACCATAATCCCGGTATCCTCTTCAAGAGTCGGCGGTTCTCTTTTAAATAAAAGTGGTCACTGCGGCAGATTCTCCGCATAATCACGTTTATCGGCGGCGGAAGAGGGCCCCCCTCTCCTGCCTCGCTCCGGTGCCCTCCACCGCTTACCGTGGCCGTCGGTAGCGGCGGAGGCGATCCAGACCTGTCCCTAGCCTGACATGGGGACGAGTGAGGGAAAGATGGCCCTCACCCTTCTCCAAGTCATTGCAGGGCGGAAGCGAAGTCACTTCCGCCCATAGCTCTTAAAGGGCCATTGTAATATTTATTTATTTAGAATTTTTTTTAGAATGACAATTTTTTTTTTATTATTGCACTTTAGTATAAATATGAGATCTGTGGTCTTTTTGACCCCAGATCTCATATTTAAGAGGTCCTGTCATGCTTTTTTCTATTACAAGGGATGTTTACATGTAATAGTAATAAAAGTGACACCATTTATATAAAAAAAAAAAAAAAAAAAACTGTGATAAAAAAATAGAAATAAAAGGTAAAATAAATAAATAAAAAAATTTAAACATGCCCCGTCCCGCCGAGCTTTCGTGCAAAAGTAAACGCATATGTGAGTACGGTCTACATATGAAAGTGGTGTTCAAACCACACATCTAACGCGATTGTTAGAGCGAGAGCGATAATTCTAGCCCTAGACCTCATCTGTAACTCAAAACATGCAACCTGTAGAATTTTTTAAACGTCGCCTATGGAGATTTTAAAGGGAAAAAGTTTGTCGCCATTCCACGAGCGGACGCAATTTTAAAGTGTGACATGTTGGATATCAATTTACTCGGTGTAACATTATCTTTCACAATATATACAAAAAGAATTGGGCTAACTTTACTATTGTCTTATTTTTTCCATTCAAAAAAAGTGTATTTTTTCAAAAAAAGTGTGTCTGTAAGACCTCTGAGCAAATACGGTGTGACAGAAAGTATTGCAACGACCTCTATTTTTTCTCTGTAGGATGATAGGGAAAATATATATATATATATATATATATATATATATATAT
>JAJQKJ010002649.1:102500-112947 GCA_029574335.1 Rana kukunoris | reverse complement strand
CATACAACCACACACACGTCACAACCTACATACAACCAACACACTCTCACTCACAACCTACATACAACCACACACTACGTCACAACCTACATACAACCACACACACTTCACAACCTACATACAACCACACACTTCACACCCTACATACAACCACACACACTTCACAACCTACATACAACCACACACACTTCATAAACCTACATACAACCACACACTTCAATAATACAAGGGTTGAGACGGGGTGAACGACATACCGGGACAAAAAGATACAAGACCTGGGGCACTCAGTACATAACCCGGGGGAATTCATACAACCACCCGGGGTACTCAGTACAAGACCTGGGGCACTTAGTACAAGACCCGTGACACTCAGTACAAGACCTGGGGCACTCAGTACAAGACACGGGGCACTCATACAAGACCTGGGGCACTCCCAGTACAAGACCTGGGGTACTCAGTACAACACCTGGGGCACTCAGTACAAAACCTGGGGCACCTCAGTACAAGACCCGGCACTCATAACAAGACCTGGGGCACTCATACAAGACCCGTGACACTCAGAACAAGACCTGGGGCACTCAGTACAAGACCCGGGGCACTCAGTACAAGACCTGGGCACTCAGTACAAGACCCGGGGCACTCAGTACAAGACCTGGGCACTCAGTACAAGACCTGGGGCACTCAGTACAAGACCCGGGGTACTCAGTACAAGACCTGGGGCACTCAGTACAAAAGACCTGGGGCACTCAGTACAAGACCCGGGGCACTCAGTACAAGACCTGGGGCACTCAGTACAAGACCCGGGGCACTCAGTACAAGACCCGTGACACTCAGTACAAGACCTGGGGCACTCAGTACAAGACCCGTGACACTCAGTACAAGACCTGGGGCACTCAGTACAAGACCCGGGACACTCAGTACAAGACCTGGGGTACTCAGTACAAGACCTGGGGCACTCAGTACAAGACCCGGGCACTCAGTACAAGACCTGGGGCACTCAGTACAAGACCTGGGGCACTCAGTACAAGACCTGGGGCACTCAGTACAAGACCCGGCGCACTCAGTACAAGACCTGGACCACTCAGTACAAGACCCGGGGCACTCAGTACAAGACCTGGGGCACTCAGTACAAGACCTGGGGCACTCAGTACAAGACCTGGGGCACTCAGTACAAGACACCCGGGGCACTCAGTACAAGACCTGGGACACTCAGTACAAGACCTGGGGTACTCATTACAAGACCTGGGTACTCAGTACAAGACCCGGGGCACTCAGTAAAAGACCCGGGGCACTCAGTACATTACCTGGGGCACTCAGTAAAAGACCCGGGGCACTCAGTACAAGACCTGGGGCAAGTAGAAGACCCGGGTGTCTACTGCGTGTCGGGGAGGGGAAGACCTGGGATCGGGGAACTGGGGGGGGGGATAACTCAGTAAGAGGGAGGACATGTGTTACTGCATTATCAAACCGTCCACGGTGGCACTCCCATACCCCTACACCATAGGTGGGCTCATTTACCTATCTCTCATAATAATCCTGGAGCAGTTAATCTAGGGAATCAGTAAAGGATTTAAGGTTGTCAATTATGATATGAGTAAAGTAGAGTAAAAGTACCAAAATTTCATTAAACAGGGAGGATCTGAGATTATATTGTTTTGGTGATTGAGCATACACTACATACAACAACACACAAATATAAGTCATAATTACCTTGACATGTAAACATCCAAAATAATCACACCACAAATAATTTACATATACAACACACATTAACAGGTACATCATACCACATACATACACAATTACCTACTAATACACACACACAAGTACATACAACACACTTACAACTACATACAAACACTAAATACAACCACACACTTCACAACCTACATACAACCACACACTTCACAACCTACATTACAACACACACCACTTCACAACCTACATACAACCACACACACTTCACAACCTACATACAACCACACACACTTCACAACCTACATACAACCACACACACTTAACAACCTACATACAACCACACACTTCACAACCTACATACAACCACACACTTCACAACCTACATACAACCACACACACGTCACAACCTACATACAACCACACACACGTCACAACCTACATAAAACCACACACACTTCACAACCTACATACAACCACACACACTTCATAACCTACATACAACCACACACTTCAATAATAAAGGGTTGAGACGGGGTGAACGAGATACGGAGAAAAGATACAAGACCCGGGGCACTCAGTACAAGACCCGGGGGAATTCAGTACAAGACCCGGGGTACTCAGTACAAGACCCGGGACACTCAGTACAAGACCTGGGGTACTCAGTAAAAGACCTGGGGCACTCAGTACAAGACCTGGGACACTCAGTACAAGACCCGGGACACTCAGTACAAGACCTGGGGTACTCAGTACAAGACCTGGGACACTCAGTACAAGACTCGGTGCACTCATTGCAAGACCCGGGGTTCTCAGTACAAGACCTGGGGCACTCAGTACAAGACCTGGGGTACTCAGTACAAGACCCGGGGTACTCAGTACAAGACCTGGGGCACTCAGTACAAGACCCGGGGTTCTCAGTACAAGACCTGGGGTACTCAGTACAAGACCCGGGGTTCTCAGTACAAGACCCGGGGTTCTCAGTACAAGACCTGGGGTACTCAGTACAAGACCTGGGGTACTCAGTACAAGACCCGGGGTACTCAGTACAAGACCTGGGGCACTCAGTACAAGACCTGGGGCACTCAGTACAAGACTTGGGGCACTCAGTACAAGACCTGGGGTACTCAGTACTAGACCTGGGCTACTCAGTACAAGACCCGGGGTTCTCAGTACAAGACCTGGGGCACTCAGTACAAGACCTGGGACACTCAGTACAAGACCCGGGGCACTCAGTACAAGACCTGGGACACTCAGTACAAGACCCGGGGCACTCAGTACAAGACCTGGGGCACTCAGTACAAGACCTGGGGCTCTCAGTACAAGACCCGGGGCACTCAGTACAAGACCTGGGACACTCAGTACAAGACCCGGGGCACTCAGTAAAAGACCCGGGGCACTCAGTACAAGACCCGGGGCACTCAGTACAAGACCTGGGGCACTCAGTACAAGACCTGGGGCAAGTAGTAGAAGACCTGAGTTACTCGGTAGAAGACCTGGGATACTCAGTAGAAGACATGTGGTACTCAGTACAAGTCCCGGGGCACTCAGTACCATACACATAGAATATATTATCTCATAATAATCCTGGAGCATTAATCTAAATCAGAGAAGATTAATTGTTAATTATGATATGAGAAGTAGAGGTAAACACCCAAAATTCATTAAACAGTCAGAATATCTATCTCATGTAATGAGCAACCTACATACAACCACACACTTCACAACCTACATACAACCACACACTTTACAACCTACATACAACCACACACACTTCACAACCTACATACAACCACACACTTCACAACCTACATACAACCACACACACTTCACAACCTACATACAACCACACACACTTCACAACCTACATACAACCACACACTTCACAACCTACATACAACCACACACTTCACAACCTACATACAACCACACACACTTCACAACCTACATACAACCACACACTTCACAACCTACATACAACCACACACACGTCACAACCTACATACAACCACACACTTCACAACCTACATACAACCACACACACGTCACAACCTACATACAACCACACACTTCACAACCTACATACAACCACACACTTCACAACCTACATACAACCACACACTTCACAACCTACATACAACCACACACACTTCACAACCTACATACAACCACACACTTCACAACCTACATACAACCACACACTTCACAACCTACATACAACCACACACTTCACAACCTACATACAACCACACACACACTTCACAACCTACATACAACCACACACTTCACAACCTACATACAACCACACACTTCACAACCTACATACAACCACACACACTTCACAACCTACATACAACCACACACACTTCACAACCTACATACAACCACACACTTCACAACCTACATACAACCACACACACTTCACAACCTACATACAACCACACACTTCACAACCTACATACAACCACACACTTCACAACCTACATACAACCACACACACGTCACAACCTACATACAACCACACACACGTCACAACCTACATACAACCACACACACTTCACAACCTACATACAACCACACACGTCACAACCTACATACAACCACACACTTCACAACCTACATACAACCACACACACTTCATAACCTACATACAACCACACACTTCAATAATAAAGGGTTGAGACGGGGTGAACGAGATACGGAGAAAAGATACAAGACCCGGGGCACTCAGTACAAGACCCGGGGGAATTCAGTACAAGACCCGGGGTACTCAGTAAAAGACCTGGGGCACTCAGTACAAGACCTGGGACACTCAGTACAAGACCCGGGGCACTCAGTACAAGACCTGGGACACTCAGTACAAGACCCGGGGCACTCAGTACAAGACCTGGGACACTCAGTACAAGACTCGGTGCACTCATTGCAAGACCCGGGGTTCTCAGTACAAGACCTGGGGTACTCAGTACAAGACCTGGGGTTCTCAGTACAAGACCTGGGGTACTCAGTACAAGACCTGGGGTACTCAGTACAAGACCCGGGGTACTCAGTACAAGACCCGGGGTACTCAGTACAAGACCTGGGGCACTCAGTACAAGACCTGGGGCACTCAGTACAAGACTTGGGGCACTCAGTACAAGACCTGGGGCACTCAGTACAAGACCTGGGCTACTCAGTACAAGACCCGGGGCACTCAGTACAAGACCTGGGGCACTCAGTACAAGACCTGGGCTACTCAGTACAAGACCCGGGGCACTCAGTACAAGACCTGGGGCACTCAGTACAAGACCCGGGGTACTCAGTACAAGACCTGGGGTACTCAGTACAAGACCCGGGGCACTCAGTACAAGACCTGGGGTTCTCAGTACAAGACCTGGGACACTCAGTACAAGACCCGGGGTACTCAGTACAAGACCTGGGGTACTCAGTACAAGACCCGGGGTACTCAGTAAGAGACCTGGGGTACTCAGTACAAGACCTGGGGTACTCAGTACAAGACCTGGGGCACTCAGTACAAGACCTGGGGTACTCAGTAACAAGACCTGGGTACTCATACAAGACCTGGGACACTCAGTACAAGACCCGGGGTACTCAGTACAAGACCTGGGGTACTCAGTACAAGACCCGGGGTACTCAGTACAAGACCTGGGGTACTCAGTACAAGACCTGGGGTACTCAGTACAAGACCTGGGGCACTCAGTACAAGACCTGGGGTACTCAGTACAAGACCTGGGGTACTCAGTACAAGACCTGGGGCACTCAGTACAAGACCTGGGGTACTCAGTACAAGACCTGGGGTACTCAGTACAAGACCTGGGGCACTCAGTACAAGACCTGGGGCACTCAGTACAAGACTTGGGGCACTCAGTACAAGACCTGGGGCACTCAGTACAAGACCTGGGCTACTCAGTACAAGACCCGGGGCACTCAGTACAAGACCTGGGGCACTCAGTACAAGACCTGGGCTACTCAGTACAAGACCCGGGGCACTCAGTACAAGACCTGGGGCACTCAGTACAAGACCCGGGGTACTCAGTACAAGACCTGGGGTACTCAGTACAAGACCGGGCGGACTCAGTACAAGACCTGGGGTTCTCAGTACACAGACCTGGGACTCAGTACAAGACCCGGGGTACTCAGTACAAGACCTGGGGTACTCAGTACAAGACCGGGGGTACTCAGTACAAGACCTGGGGTACTCAGTACAAGACCTGGGGTACTCAGTACAAGACCTGGGGCACTCAGTACAAGACCTGGGGTACTCAGTACAAGACCTGGGGTACTCAGTACAAGACCTGGGGCACTCAGTACAAGACCTGGGGTACTCAGTACAAGACCTGGGGTACTCAGTACAAGACCTGGGGCACTCAGTACAAGACCTGGGGCACTCAGTACAAGACCCGGGGTACTCAGTACAAGACCCGGGGCACTCAGTACAAGACCTGGGGTACTCGGTAGAAGAGCTGTAGCTGTCAGTAGAAGACAAAGGGAACTTAGCAGAAGACATGAAGTATAAGACTAAGGGCTCTCAGAAGAAGACCCGGAGCACTTGATAGAACACCCGGGGGTGTTGGCAGAAGTCAAAGGGCACTCAGTTTGAGACTTGGATCTCTCAGAAGAAGACCTGGGGCACTTAGTAGAAGATTTGATCTGTCTTTATTAAACAGAAACCCACTGATGAATCACTCGTTGTAAAATGGGCTATGTACTGAAAATAAAAAAATTTGATTTAAAAAAAAAAAAATGTTCATTCTGGAGGAGGAACCTTGAAAATTAAAAGCTGCCAATCAACCTCCTTCAATCCATCAACCTGTCATTATGGGGACATGCAAATAACTAAATACCAAACCAGAAGACTGGAAAGACTGGTTGACTCTTGAGTAGTGATAAGAATTTCGGAGAGATATATCCGTCAGTTCTATGGATGGAAGGAATTCCGGACCTACAACCATGTGGGTTCCTGGGCCCCCTTTTTTGGGCCCCAAACTTGGAGCATTTGAAGAGCACAAACAATAGCTTGGGATCGCTTCTGGCTCTCGATCCCCCTAAAAACACTGGAGGGCCCAATAATCTGTTGGGGGTGGGGAGGCCTACATCCCAAAAGGGAAATTAGTCCAAAAAATGTCTCAAAAATTTCTACAAATTGTGTCAAACGATCTCTTATGTTTCAGTAATTAGATTTATTGTATAAGAAGTCTAGCGCCCCCTACTGCTTGCGTAGCGTAAATGGGCCGGCGCAAGCCCGCGTATTTCAAAGTAGGCAGGTAGGGGGCGTGTTGTATGATAATGAAGCGTGACCCCATGTAGATGCATGGCCGAATGAACGGCGCATGCGCCGTCCGTGGACGTAACCCAGTGCGCATGCTCAGAATCACATCGGATAGAATGCCTAAGATACGCCGAACACTGCCTACGACATGAACGTAACCTACGCACAGCCGCGTACGACTTACGCAAACGATGTAAAATTCGACAGCTGTTCCGACGTCTATACTTAACATGGGCTGCTCCCCATATAGTAGGGGTAACTTTACGCCGGTCATACGCCTTACGTAAGGGCGTATAAAAAACGCCGGGCGCAAGTACGTTTCTGAATCGGCGTATCTAGGTCATTTGCATATTCGATGGGCACACTGGCAGCATTTGATGGGCACCCTAGCAGCGTTTAATGGGCACAGTGGCTGCGTTTAATGGGCACAGTGGCTGCATTTGATGGGCACAGTGGCTGAGTTTGATGGGCACAGGGGCTGAGTTTGATGGGCACAGTGGCTGCATTTGATGGCACAATGGCGGAAAATGATGGGCACACTGGCAGCATTTGATAGGCACCCTAGCAGCATTTAATGGGCACAGTGGCTGCATTTAATGGGCACAGTGGCTGCATGTGATGGGCACAGTGGCTGCTGTTGATGGGCACAGTGGCAACGTTTGATGGCACAGTGGCTTCGTTTGATGGGCACAGTGGCTGCGTTTGATGGGCACAGTGGTTGCGTTTGATGGGCACAGTGGCTGCGTTTGATGAGCACAGTGGCTGCATTTGATGGGCACAATGGCTGCATTTTATGGCACAATGGTGGCAAATGATGGGCACACTGGCAGCATTTGATGGGCACCCTAGCAGCGTTTAATGGGCACAGTGGCTCCGTTTAATGGGTACAGCGGCTGCATTTGATGGGCACAGTGGCTGCGCTTGATGGGCACAGTGGCTGCTCTTGATGGGCACAGTGGCAGCATAAGATGGGCACAGCGGCTGCATAAGATGGGCACAGTGGCTGTGTTTGAGTACCCCGCCGCCACTGACACAGACAGTGACCATCAAGGAAATGGAGAAGCCACCAAACATGTATTAGCAACATTGCCAGCCTACAGCCATTCCCAGCCAATCCCAGCCATTTCCAGCCAATCCCAGCCATTCCCAGCCATTCCCAGCCAATCCTGGCCCCCAGCCCTACCACGAAGATATTGAATTACAAAAAAAACCTTCAGTGCTTAGTCCGATCTTCATTGTTGGCCATTGTAGACTTTTATGTTCATCATCTGCTGAGATGGCTACAAAACTGCAAATCCAAACTGATGTGTTAACGACGTGTCAGAGGAAATAATTACCCAATAAAAAGAGAGTCAGGAACCTGCAGTCAGGATGTGAGCGTCCCTACAGAAGATATTCACAGATAGAAGATCTCTATGTATCTATTTCTACCCCCCCCCCTCCCCCAGCTGGCTTTCAGCTGCTCCAGGGGAGGACACAGGGGATCGGTTCCAGTAAACGTCCCACTTTACATGGTTGGGGATTCCTGACCAGCAAAAAAACAGGGTTGAGTGACATCACTGGTTGCTAGGGAAGGGGCAGGTGCTGCGCCCCTCTGCTTCTCTAACAACCATTGAAAGGTTCTCATCAATCGTAAAAAACTTCTCCCATCAAATTACCAAAAGGGGCTAGGTAAGGGGCAGGTGCTGTGTCGCACCACAAACGATGGCCCTGCTGCTAAAAATAAACAAAGAGGTGGGGAATACCCAGTGATGTCATTGCCCAAATAGGGCCATGTAGTCATACTTGGTCAGTGATGTCAGCACTATCCCCTGATTTTACATGGTTGGGGATTCCTGACCAAATGAACATGGTTGGGTGATGTCACTGGTTGCTAGGGAAGGGGCAGGTGCTGTGTCTCACCACAAAAGACGGCCCTGTAGCTAAATGTAAACAAAGGCGTGAGGTATACTCAGTGACCTCATTGCCCATATATGGACATGTGGCCATATTTGATCAGTGATGTCAGCACTCTCCTTGCCTCTCCTTTAACATGGCATGGAATACCTAGGTCTGGGTGACATTGCTGGTTGCTAGGGAAGGGGCAGGTGCTGTGTCCCACCACGAAAGAAGGCCCTGTTGCTAAATGTAAACAAAGGGGTGAGGTATACTCAGTGACGTCATTGCCCATATATGGACATGTGGCCATATTTGATCAGTGATGTCAGCACTCTCCTTGCCTCTCCATTAACATGGCATGGAATACCTGGGTCTGGGTGACATTACTGGTTGCTAGGGAAGGGGCAGGTGCTGTGCCCCTCTGCTTCTCTAACAACCATTGAAATGTTTTCATCAATCATGATAAGCATCACCCGTCAACTCACCAAAAGAAGAAAGAACACTGTCCAATCACGTCACTACACTCACCTCAAAAGACAGCCCTGCTGCTAAATGTAAACAAAGAGATGATGTATACCCAGTGATGTCATTGCCCATATATGGCCATGTGGTCATATTTGGTCAGTAATGTCAGCACTCTGTATTAACATGGCTTGGGATACTTTGCCAGCAAATAAATGGGGCTGGGTGACATTAATGGTTGCTAGGGAAGGTGCAGATGCTGCGCCCCTCTGCTTCTCTAACGACCATTGACAGATTCAAATCAAACCTGATAAACATTTTCCGTTAATTCACCAAAAGGAGAAAAAACACTATCCAATTATGTTGCTACGCTCACCACAAAAAACAGCCCTGTTGTTTAATGTAAACAAAGGGGGTGAGGTATACTCAGTGATGTCATTGCCCATATATGGTCATGTGGCCATATTTGGTCAGTGATGTCAGCACTCTCCCTGCCTCTGTATTAATATGGCTTGGGATACTTGGCCAGTAAACAAATAGGTCTGGGTGACATCACTGGTTGCTAGGGAAGGAGCAGGTGCTGCGTCCCTCTGTTCCTTTAACAACCATTGAAAGGTTATGATCAATCATGATGAGTGACGCCCGACCAACTCACCTAAAGAAAAAAATGCCACCTGATCTCATTGCTACACACGCCACAAAAGACAGCTCTGGTCCCTGGTGCTAAATGTAAACAAAGGGGTGGGGAATACCCAGTCATGCTATTAACCAAATATGGGCATTTGGTCAGTGATGTCAGCACATTCCCCTCACCTGTGTTAACATGGCGTGGGATAGCCAGCGAGCAAATAAACGGGGCTGGGTGACATCACTGGTTGCTAGGGAAGGGGTAGGTGCTGAACCCCAATCATAAATGAATGATGCCTGTCAACTCACCAAAAGCTGCCCAGTCCTATTGCCACAAAAGACAGCACCAGTCCCTGATGCTAAATGTAAAAAAAAGGGGTGGGGAATAACCAGTGATGTCATTGCCGTATATGGCCATGTGGCCATATTTGGTCAGTGATTTCAGTACTCTCCCCTCCCCTGTGATAACATGGCTTGGGATACATAGGCAGCAAATAAATGGGGCTGGGTGATGTCCCTGGT
>JAJQKJ010002649.1:0-92500 GCA_029574335.1 Rana kukunoris | reverse complement strand
CAGGTCATGGCTTGCAGCACTTCCAGGAGTCATCCACAATGTCTAGATGACCCTATGCCTAACCCTAATGCTGACCCTATCTCTAACCCTAATGCCGACCCTATCCCTAACCCTAATACTGACCCTATCCCTAACCCTAGATGACCCTATCCCTAACACTAACATAATCCCTAACCCTAATGCTGACCCTAACCCTAACCCTAGATGACCCTATCCCTAACCCTAATGCTAACCCTATCTCTAACCCTAATTCTGACCATATCCCTAACCCTAGATGACCCTATCCCTAACCCTAATCCCGACCCTATATCTAACCCTGACCCTATCCCTAACCCTAATGCTGACCCTATCCCTAACCCTAATGCTGACCCTATCCCTAACCCCAATGCCGACCCTATATCTAACCCTAACCCTGATCCTATCCCTAACCCTAATGCTGACCTAATCCCTAACCCTAATGCTGACCCTATGTCTAACCAAAATGCTGACCCTATCCCTAACCCTAATGCTGACCCTATCCTTAACCCTAATGTTGACCCTATCTGTAATCATAATGCCAACTCTATCCTAAACCCTAATGTTGACCCTATCTCTAACCCTAACCCTGACCCTATCCCTAACCCTAATGCTGGCCCTATCTCTAACCCTAACCCTGACCCTATCCCTAACCCTAATGCCGACCCTATCTGTAATCCTAATGCCAACTCTATCCTAAACCCTAATGTTGACCCTATCTCTAACCCTAACCCTGACCCTATCCCTAACCCTAATGCTGGCCCTATCTCTAACCCTAATGCCAACCCTATTCCTAAACCTAATGCCGACCCTATCTCTAGCCCTAACCCTGACCCTATCCCTAACCCCTATGCTGACCCTATCTCTAACCCTAATGCTGACCCTATCCCTAATGCTGACCCTATATCTAACCCTAATGCTGACCCTATCTTTAACCCGGACCCTATCCCTGACCTAATGCTGACCCTATCCCTAACCCTAATGCCGACCCTATCCCTAACCCTAATGCCGACCCTATCTCTAACCCTGACCCTATCCCTAACCCTAATGCTGACCGTATCCCTAACCCTAATGCTGACCCTATCCCTAACCCTAACCCTGACCCTATCTCTAACCCTAATGCTGACCGTATCCCTAACCCTAATGCTGACCCTATCCCTAACCCTAATGCTGACCCTATCTCTAACCCTAACCCTGACCCTATCCCTAACCCTAATGCTGACCTTATCCCTAACCCTAATTCTGACCCTATCCCTAACCCTGACCTTATCCCTAACCCTAATTCTGACCTTATCTCTAACCCTAATGCTGACCCTAACCCTAATTCTGACCCTATGCCTAACCATAATGCTGACCCTATCCCTAACCCTGACCTTATCCCTAACCCTAATTCTGACCTTATCTCTAACCCTAATGCTGACCCTAACCCTAATGCTGACCCTATCTCTAACCCTAATGATGACTCTATCTTTAACCCTAATGCTGCCCCTATGCCTAACCGTAATGCTGACCCTATCCCTAACCATGACCCTGAACCTATCTCTAACCCTAATGCTGACCCTAACCCCAATGTTGACCCTATCCCTAACCCTAATGCTGACCCTAACCCCAATGTTGACCCTATCCCTAACCCTAATGCTGACCCTATGCCTAACCCTAAAAAATTAGAGAATCTTTTGTCCTCCTCGGAAAGTCTTCCCCTTTGGATTCCGTCTCGGGAGTCGGGACGCTTCCGGTGGAGCCGTTGGATGGAAACGTCCCGACCTTCCCAGATGATAATAATTGGCGCTGGGTGTTGTGGACACACCAGAGGTAATGGGGGTGATTAGGGGGCCGCGGTTTAGGTGACCGGCGAGAGTCTCATCTCAGAGGACATCAAAGGTCCAATCAGAGACGTGACTCTCCCCGGCCCATCAGACATGAAATGACGGGACAATTGGCGTGGTAATGAGCCGGTCCCTCCCGTCTTTCATGCCGGGTGACGGATTCTAATGGGGATCTCATTACATTGTGTGACGATCCCGGAGACGAGCCGGATGAGGGGCAGCTACTCCTTCCTATCCCCGAACTGAGGAGAAACTATCCGAACGAGGAAGGCCGTTCCAGATCTTTGCTTTCACATGGTGAAAAATTTGGGTGGTGAGGGGGCTAAAAACCCCATCACTGTGCCCCAAGTGCTGCCACTGTGCCCCAAGTGTTGCCACTGTGCCACAAGTGCTGCCAATGTGCCCCAAGTGCTGCCAATGTGCCCCAAGTGTTGCCAATGTGCCCCAAGTGCTGCCAATGTGCCCCAAGTGTTGCCAATGTGCCCCAAGTGCTGCCAATGTGCCCCAAGTGCTGCCACTGTGCCCCAAGTGTTGCCACTGTGCCACAAGTGCTGCCAATGTGCCCCAAGTGCTGCCAATGTGCCCCAAGTGTTGCCAATGTGCCCCAAGTGCTGCCAATGTGCCCCAAGTGCTGCCACTGTGCCCCAAGTGTTGCCACTGTGCCACAAGTGCTGCCAATGTGCCCCAAGTGCTGCCAATGTGCCCCAAGTGCTGCCAATGTGCCCCAAGTGTTGCCAATGTGCCCCAAGTGTTGCCAATGTGCCCCAAGTGCTGCCACTGTGCCCCAAGTGTTGCCACTGTGCCACAAGTGCTGCCAATGTGCCCCAAGTGCTGCCAATGTGCCCCAAGTGTTGCCAATGTGCCCCAAGTGCTGCCAATGTGCCCCAAGTGCTGCCAATGTGCCCCAAGTGTTGCCAATGTGCCCCAAGTGCAAGTGTTGCCAATGTGCCCCAAGTGCTGCCAATGTGCCCCAAGTGCTGCCACTGTGCCCCAAGTGTTGCCACTGTGCCACAAGTGCTGCCAATGTGCCCCAAGTGCTGCCAATGTGCCCCAAGTGTTGCCAATGTGCCCCAAGTGCTGCCAATGTGCCCCAAGTGTTGCCAATGTGCCCCAAGTGCTGCCAATGTGCCCCAAGTGCTGCCAATGTGCCCCAAGTGCTGCCAATGTGCCCCAAGTGTTGCCAATGTGCCCCAAGTGTTGCCAATGTGCCCCAAGTGCTGCCAATGTGCCCCAAATGTTGCCACTGTGCCCCAAGTGATGCCAAAGTTCCCCAAGTGCTGCCAATGTGCCCCAAGTGTTGCCACTGTGCCCCAAATGTTGCCACTGTGCCCCAAGTGATGCCAATGTTCCCCAAGTGCTGCCAATGTGCCCCAAATGTTGCCACTGTGCCCCAAATGTTGCCACTGTGCCCCAAGTACTGCCACTGTACCCCAAATGTTGCCACTGTGCCCCAAATGTTGCCACTGTGCCCCAAGTGCTGCCACTGTACCCCAAATGTTGCCACTGTGCCCCAAATGTTGCCACTGTGCCCCAAGTGCTGTCAATGTGCCCCAAGTGCTGCCAATGTGCCCCAAATGTTGCCACTGTGCCCCAAATGTTGCCACTGTGCCCCAAGTACTGCCACTGTACCCCAAATGTTGCAACTGTGCCCCAAATGTTGCCACTGTGCCCCAAGTGCTGCCACTGTGCCCCAAGTGTTGCCACTGTGCCGCAAGTGTTGCCACTGTGCCCCAAGTGCTGCCAATGTGCCCCAAGTGCTGCCACTGTGCCCCAAGTGCTGCCAATGTGCCCCAAATGTTGCCACTGTGCCCCAAGTGATGCCAAAGTTCCCCAAGTGCTTCCAATGTGCCCCAAGTGCTGCCAATGTGCCCCAAATGTTGCAACTGTGCCCCAAATGTTGCCACTGTGCCCCAAGTGCTGCCACTGTGCCCCAAGTGTTGCCACTGTGCCGCAAGTGTTGCCACTGTGCCCCAAGTGCTGCCAATGTGCCCCAAGTGCTGCCACTGTGCCCCAAGTGCTGCCAATGTGCCCCAAATGTTGCCACTGTGCCCCAAGTGATGCCAAAGTTCCCCAAGTGCTGCCAATGTGCCCCAAGTGCTGTCACTGTGCCCCAAGTGTTGCCACTGTGCCCCAAATGTTGCCACTGTGCCCCAAGTGATGCCAATGTGCCCCAAATGTTTCCACTGTGCCCCAAGTGATGCCAAAGTTCCCCAAGTGCTACCAATGTGCCCCAAGTGCTGCCAATGTGCCCCAAATGTTGCCACTGTGCCCCAAGTGATGCCAATGTTCCCCAAGTGCTGCCACTGTGCCCCAAATGTTGCCACTGTACCCCAAGTGTTGCCACTGTGCTACAAGTGTTGCCACTGTGCCACAAATGCTGCCACTGTGCCCCAAGTGCTGCCACTGTGCCTCAAGCGCTGCCAATGTGCCCCAAGTGCTGCCAATGTACCCCAAGTGTTGCCACTGTGCCCCAAGTGCTGCCAATGTGCCCCAATTGCTGCCAATGTGCCCCAAGTGCTGCCACTGTGCCCCAAGTGCTGCCACTGTGCAAAAAAATGGGAGGGGGCTGGCCAGGCCTGTAAGGGGCCCCCTACAGGTGTGATGTCTGACATTACAGTCTATATACAGGAGATGATTTTTGAACCCCGTTAAGCAGCCAAAAAAAACAAACAAATAACAAAGCACTAAAACAAAAGGATCGGGATCGGCGCCGTGTGAATCACTTGTGCCCAAACAATCCGTCACCCATACAGAGAGCGCCGCCGCCGGGCCGCATTCCTGGGCCGCGTTGTTACGCCGCCGCTTACGGCTCACAATTCAGGAACGCAAACAAAGCTTCACACAGTCAAGAGAAAAAAAAAAGATTGACGGAGCGATCGGCGTCTGTGAATGGAAGTCGGTGGATTGCCGATCCATTGTTTAGGGATTTCCACCTCTTTGTTTTCTTAAGACGAGTTTAATTACCATGTGACTGGAAACTATGACATCATCACCGGAGGAAAATCTCCGACTCATCATAGGACAGGGCCTGGAAAAAGTATTCATACCCCTCTATAGATAGCGCCTGGAAAAAGTATTCATACCCCTCTATAGACAGCGCCTGGAAAAAGTATTCACACCCCTCTATAGACAGCGCCTGGAAAAAGTATTCATACCCCTCTATAGACAGCGCCTGGAAAAAGTATTCATACCCCTTGGCTGCAGACACTCATTATTGTACTGGCGGGCCAGTTTGTTTGAATCGGTTTAGGATGGAGGAAAGATAAAGGGTGAAATGGAAAGTGATTATTTATTTTGTTCAACCAATTTGTTGGAACAAAAATATTATTCCGGATTGGATAAAACGGGAATATAAATAAAATATTGTAAACATTGTATGGGGTATATACTGGATGTGACATCTTATTGGAGTAAATAAATAATTGAATAAAATCTGAATATAAATACATTATTATAAAAAAAAAAAATAAGTATGGGGTTTATATGGCATCTTATTGGCATTAAAAATGAGTCTAAATGAAATAAAATGTGAATATAAATAAATTATTGTAAAAATTGTATGGGGTATATACTTTATGTGACATCTTATTGGAACAAATAAGTATTCAAAATTGAATAAAATGTGAATATAAATAAATTATTATAAAAATAGTATGGGGTTTATATGTCATCTTATTGGAATTAAAAAATATTCTAAATTAAATAAAATGTGAATATAAATAAAGGATTATAAAATTGTAAGGGGTTTATAAGGCATCTTATTGGAATTAAAAAATATTCTAAATTAAATAAAATGTGAATATAAATAAATGATTATAAAATTGTAAGGGGTTTATATGTCATCTTATTGGAATTAAAAAATATTCTAAATTAAATAAAATGTGAATATAAATAAATTATTCTAGAAATTGTATGGGATATATATGACATCTTATTGGAATAAAATATTATTAAAAATGGAATAAAACGTATATATATATAAATAAAATATTGTAAAAATTGTATGGGATATTCACAACATCTTATTCGAAATAATAATTATTCTAAATTGAATAAAATGTGAAAATAAATAAATTAATTATAAAAATCGTATGGGGTATATACAGTATGCGACATTTTATTGGAGTAAATAAATATTCTAAATTGAATAAATTGTGAATATAGATAAATGCTTATAAAAAAATTGTACGGGGTATATATACAACATCTTTTTGCAATTAAAAATTATTCTTAACTGAATAAAATGTGAATATAAATAACTTATTATAAAAATTGCATGGGGTATATACCATATATGTGACATCTTATTGGAATAAATAATTATTCTAAATGGTATAAAAAGCAAATATAAATAAATGATAATAAAATGATATGGGGTATACTGTATATGTGACTTCTTATTGGAATAAATAATTATTCTATATAATTAAAATACTAATATAAATAATTATTTTAAATTGAATAAAATGCAAATATAAATAAATGATTATAAAATGATATGGGGTATACTGTATATGTGACTTCTTATTGGAATAAATAATTATTCAAAATGTATTAAAATGTGAATATAAATAAAATATTGTAAAAATGTATGGGGTATTCACGACATCTTATTGAAAATAATAATTATTTTAAATTGAATAAAATGTAAATATAAATAATTATAAAAATTGCAGGGTTATACAGTATGTGACATTTTATTGGAGTAAATAAATATTCTAAATTGAATAAACTGTGAATATAAATAAATGCTTATAAAAATTGCATGGGATATATATATATATATATACACGACATCTTTTTGCAATTAAAAATTATTCTAAACGGAATAAAATGTGAATATAAATAACTTATTATAAAAATTGCATGGGGTATATACCATATATGTGACATCTTATTGGAATAAATAATTATTCTAAATAGTATAAAAAGCAAATATAAATAAATGATTATAAAATGATATGGGGTATACTGTATATGTGACTTCTTATTGGAATAAATAATTATTCTATATAATTAAAATACTAATATAAATAATTATTTTAAATTGTATAAAAAGCAAATATAAATAAATGATTATAAAAATTATATGGGGTATACTGTATATGTGACTTCTTATTGGAATAAATAAGTATTCTATATAATTAAAATAATAATATAAATAATTATTCTAAATTGAATAAAATGCAAATATAAATAAATTATTATAAAAATTGTATGGGGTATATACCATATATGTGACATCTTATTGGAATAAATAATTATTCTAAATTGAATAAAATTATATGGGGTATACTGTATATGTAACTTCTTATTGGAATAAAGAATTATTTAAAATGTAATAAAATGTGAATATAAATAAATGATTACAAAAATTGTATGGGGTGTATATGTAACATGTCATTGGAATAAATAAATATTCTAAATGTTTTAAAATGTGAATATAAATAACATATTGTAAAAATTGTATGGGGTATTCACGACATCTTATTGGAAATAATAATTATTTAAAAATGAATAAAATGAGAATATAAATAATTATAAAGTTTGCATCAGGTATATACAGTATGTGACATTTTATTGGAGTAATTAAATATTCTAAATTGAATAAATTGTGAATATAAATAAATGCTTATAAAAATTGCATGGGATATATATATATACGACATCGTTTTGCAATTAAAAATTATTCTAAACTGAATAAAATGTGAATATAAATAAATTATTCTAAAAATTGAATGGGGTTTATATGACATTTTATTGAAATTAATAATTATTCTAAATTTGAATAAAATGTGAATATAAATAAATGATTATAAAATTGTAAGGGGTTTATAAGGCATCTTATTGGAATTAAAAAATATTCTAAATTAAATAAAATGTGAATATAAATAAATTATTCTAGAAATTGTATGGACTATATATGACATCTTATTGGAATAAAATATTATTCAAAATGGAATAAAACGTATATATAAATAAAATATTGTAAAAATTGTATGGGATATTCACAACATCTTATTCAAAATAATAATTATTCTAAATTGAATAAAATGTGAATATAAATAAATGCTTATAAAAATTGCATGGGATATATATACGACATCTTTTTGCAATTAAATATTATTCTAAACTGAATAAAATGTGAATATAAATAAATGATAATAAAAATTGCATTGGGTATATACGAGACATCTTAATAATATTATTTCATTCAACGAATTTATTGGAATAAAATATTATTCAAGATTGAATAAAACAGGAATATCAATAAAATATTCTTCAAATTGTATAGGGGCATGTATACAACATCTTTTTGCAATTAAAAATTATTCTAAACTGAATAAAATGTGAATATAAATAAATTATTCTAAAAATTGAATGGGGTTTATATGACATTTTATTGAAATGAATAATTATTCTAAATTGAATAAAATGCGAATTTAAATAAATGATTATAAAATTGTAAGGGGTTTATATGGCATCTTATTAGAATTAAAAAAGATTCTAAATTAAATAAAATGTGAATATAAATAAATTATTACAAAAATTGTATGGGGTGTATATGTAAAATTTTATTGCAATAAATAAATATTCTAAATGTATTAAAATGTGAATATAAATAAATTATTATAAAAATATTGTATGGGGTATATATGACATCTTATTGGAATTAAAAATTATAAAATGTAAATATAAATAGATGATTATAAAAATTGCATGGGGTATAAACTAAATGTGACATCTTACTGTAATAAATAAATATTCCAAATGTAATAAAATGTAGATATAAATAAATGATTATACAATTGTATGGGGTATATTGTATATGTGACGTGTTATTGGAATAATAAAAAAAATATTTTAAATGTAATAAAATGGGAATATAATTAAATTATTAGAAACATTTTATGGGGTCTATATGTGGCATGTTATTGAAATAAACAATGATTTTAAATGTAATAAAATGGAAATATAAATAAATTATTATAAAAATTGTATGCAGTATATATGACATGTAATAAAATGTTATATTTCTAGGATGTTTGTTGGCTTTTCATTTCAGTAACTTTACATGTTTACTTTATTATATATTATTTTAGTTGTTTATTTATTATATAATTGCACATTTACATGTTTTTAAGTGTTCTTGCATAGCAACCAATCCATAGCAACCAATCCGTAGCAGCCAATCCATATCAACCATCCATAGCAACCAATCCATAGCAACCAGTACATGGCAACCGTCCATAGCAACCAGTCCATTTCCAACCCTCCATAGCAACCATCCAAACCAACCAGTCCATAGCAACCAGTTGATAGCAACCCTCCATAGCAACCAGTCCATGGCAACCAGTCCATAGCAACCCATCCATAGTTTTTGTTTATTTATTATATAATTGCACATTTACATGTTTTTAAGTGTTCTTGCATAGCAACCAATCCATAGCAACCAATCCGTAGCAGCCAATCCATATCAACCATCCATAGCAACCAATCCATAGCAACCAGTCCATGGCAACCGTCCATAGCAACCAGTCCATTTCAACCCTCCATAGCAACCAGTCCATAGCAACCAGTCCATAGCAACCCTCCATAGCAACCATCCAAACCAACCAGTCCATAGCAACCAGTTCATAGCAACCCTCCATAGCAACCATCCATAGCAAACATCCATAGCAACCAGTCCATAGCAAACCCCCATAGCAACCAGTCCATAGCAACCATCCGTAGCAACCGTCCATAGCAACCAGTCCATAGCAACCCATCCATAGTTTTTGATGGAGCAGTTTTTAATGGGGCAATGGATTGAAATGGATCGACACACTGTTGGATCACATTTACATCTCATGGGGCACTGTCTCCAGCCAGGAGTATTGGTGGAGGCAAGAACACGTCACACAATTTCCCCAGAAATTGTATCTTTTCTAGTTTATAATTGTATTACATAGGTATATTTTTTTTTCCTCCATTACTCTTGGACATTATTCCATTTCCAGTTTGGACTCCTGGATGTCCATAAGTCCTCTGTTAGTTAAAAAAAAAAGGTTTCCCAAAGGCCTGGGGTGCCTACCATCCTACTTTTGTTATGTTGGGGTGCTCTGGGGGCCATCTCTGTTGGGCACTACTGTTGGGTTGTCCAAGGCTGGCGGTGGCCAGCTGGCGCCTTTCGCCTTTATAAACCGCCCCCCCCCCAATGACCTCAACAGGTTGAAAGACGTAGTCCAGAGGTCTTCAAACTACGACCCTCTAGTT
The DNA here is from genome assembly GCA_029574335.1 of Rana kukunoris. NCBI lineage: Eukaryota > Metazoa > Chordata > Amphibia > Anura > Ranidae > Rana > Rana kukunoris. The sequence goes on along the minus strand of JAJQKJ010002649.1, from coordinate 82,403 downwards.
CTTCGGGAACTACAATTCCCATCGTGCCCTAGTCATGTCTGTGAATGTCAGAGTTTTACTATGCCTCATGGGACGTGTAGTTCCTCAACAGTTGGTGGGCTGTAGTTTGTCAGTTTGAAGATGCCTGAGTGGTAGACCAACGCTCTGGAGAACCTTTGCCCATCCGATATTTGGAGTCAGCAAGTTGCTTGGGACACAAATGATCTTTTTTGGGACATTAATCTTCTCTACACGCCTTGCAAAGCATAATTCCGCCATGTCCCCTCCCTCTAATTCCGCCATGTCCCCTCCCTCTGATCCCTTAACCCGTATTCATTCACAAGTGATATGTGCCGTATAATTATGGTGCTCAGGACTGAGTGTCTATTAATACGGGAGAACCCTCCATACAACCCATCCAATGAGATAACTAATTCCTCACCGAGGATAAAGAGGACTCCAAAGCTGTGTCAAGGCCACACTGAACCTCCCCCTGACCACCCCCCACCTACCCTTCTCCCACCACCAACCTTCCCTTCTCCCACAGCCCCCCCCCCACCTACCCTTCTCCCACCCCAACTTTCACTTCTCCCACCCCAACTTTCCCTTCTTCCCACCCCCAACTTTCCCTTCTTCCCACCTCCTCCACCTTCCCTTCTCCCACCCCAACCTTCCCTTCTCCCACAGCCCCCCCCCACCTACCCTTCTCCCACCCCAACCTTCACTTCTCCCACCCCAACTTTCCCTTCTTCCCACCCCCAACTTTCCTTTCTTTCCACCTCCTCCACCTTCCCTTCTCCCACAGCCCCCCCCCCCCCCCCACCTACCCTTCTCCCACCCCAACCTTCACTTCTCCCACCCCAACTTTCCCTTCTTCCCACCCCCAACTTTCCTTTCTTTCCACCTCCTCCACCTTACCTTCTCCCACCCCAACCTTCCCTTCTCCCACCCTCACCTTCTCTTCTTTCCACCCCCCTACCTTCACTTCTCCCAACCCCACCTTCCCTTCTTCCCACCCCCACCTTCTCTTCTTTCCACCCCCCCCACCTTCCCTTCTTCCCACCTACACCTTTCCTTGTTCCCACCCCCAACCTTCTCTTCTCTCACCCCCCACATTCCCTTCTCCCACCCCCCACATTCCCTTCTCCCACCCCAACCTTCCCTTCTTCCACCCCCAACCTTCCCTTCTCCCACCCAACCTTCCCTTCTTCCACCCCAACCTTCTCTTCTTCCACCTCCAACCTTCCCTTCTTCCACCCCAACCTTCCCTTCTCTCACCTCTGACCTTCCCTTCTTCCACCTTAACCTTCCCTTCTCCCACCCCAACTTTCCCTTCTTCCCACCTTCCCTTCTCCCGCCCAAACCTTCCCTTCTTCCCACCCCCACCTTCCCTTCTCCCACCCCTTACCTTCTCTTCTACCACCCACCACCTTCCCTTCTCCCACCCACCCTTACATTCCCTTGTCCCCACCTCCCAACCTTCCCTTCTCCCACCCCCCACCTTCCCTTCTCCCAACCTTCCTTTCTCCCTTCTCCCACCTCTGACCTTCCCTTCCCCCATCCCAACCTTCCCTTCTCCCTTCTCCCTCCTCTGGCCTTTCCTTCTCCCATCCCAACCTTCCCTTCTCCCTACTCCCACCCACCGCTACCTTTCCTTCTCCCACCACCAACCTTCCTTTCTCCCACCCCCCACCTTCCCTTCTTCCCACCCCCCACCTTCCCTTCTCCCACCCCCCACCTTCCCTTCTCCCACCCCAACTTTCCCTTCTCCCACCACACACCTTCCCTTCTCCTACACCCACCTTCCTTTCTCCCAACCCCCCACCTTCCCTTTTCTCACCCCCACCTTCACTTCTTCCACTCCCACCTTCCCTTTTTCCACCCCCACCTTCCTTGGTCTGTTGGCTGTAGGGTGAAGGGTTAATGGTGAAGCCTCCATCTCCGTATTTTGATGATGTGCAGAACGTGAATTCTTTAGTCATTATGAACCTCGGAGATTGACAGATGGTAATTTCCGTAATTAAGCTTTTAATTTCTGTTCCCTCCTTGGCTGTTTTCCACGTTTAACCGAGCTTGTTAACCTTTTAATCACTAGAAAGGACTTAGAGAGGTATTTACGAAGAACGCGATGGCTTAGTAGTAGATTGGGAAGTGATGGTAAAGTACGGAATGGTGGGTTTGAAGATCGGTGGAGGTGGCTTCTAAACCCATCGTTAAAAATGTAGACCAAATGCGGCGTGTGAAGGACCCTCGTCAATGCTTCCTCTGTCCAGAACCGGCACTATCCAAGACTCTTAAGCTGAGTTTCACAAACCCCCCACCCAAAGTGGGGTCCCCAAAGTGACCCCTGTCTCCAAAGTGACCCCACTATCCCCAAAGTGACCCCTGTTCCCAAACTGACCCCTGTCCCCAAAGTGACCCCTATCCCCAAAGTGACCCATGTTCCCAAAGTGACCCCTGTCCCCAAAGTGACCCCTGTCCCCAAAGTGACCCCTGTCTCCAAAGTGACCCCTATCCCCAAAGTGACCCCTGTCCCCAAAGTGACCCCTGTCTCCAAAGTGACCCCTATCCCCAAAGTGACCCCTGTTCCCAAAGTGACCCCTGTTCCCAAAGTGACCCCTATCCCCAAAGTGACCCCTGTCCCCAAAGTGGCCCCTGTCTCCAAAGTGACCCCTATCCCCAAAGTGACCCCTGTCCCATGGCGATTCCACATCGCAAATCATGATTATTAAAGAATCAGTCCATCCAAAGGAAGACTGGTGGGTTGTGCCCAACTTTTTGGCTTTGTGTGTTTCTTTTGGGACTCCAAAGATAATCCTTGGGAAATGCCACATCAAACGGGCAAGAGGGTCGTGGAGCCACTATGAGGAGGGTAAGGCCAGGGTTTGATCCTCTAGACTCCAGAGAATTCACCTAAACCCGTCTCACCATCTCCAGTAATATTCTTTGTCCCCCATTAATAATGTTCCACTGACCACCAACATGAGGGATCACTCATCACTGACCACCAACATGAGGGATCACTCATCACTGACCACCAACATGAGGGATCACTCATCACTGACCACCAACATGAGGGATCACTCATCACTGACCACCAACATGAGGGATCACTCATCACTGACCACCAACATGAGGGATCACTCATCACTGACCACCAACATGAGGGATCCCTCATCACTGACCACCAACATGAGGGATCACTCATCACTGACCACCAACATGAGGGATCCCTCATCACTGACCACCAACATAAGGGATCACTCATCACTGACCACCAACATAAGGGATCACTCATCACTGACCACCAACATGAGGGATCACTCATCACTGACCACCAACATGAGGGATCACTCATCACTGACCACCAACATGAGGGATCCCTCATCACTGACCACTAACATGAGGGATCACTCATCACTGACCACCAACATGAGGGATCGCTCATCACTGACCACCAACATGAGGGATCACTCATCACTGACCACCAACATAAGAGATCGCTCATCACTGACCACCAACATGAGGGATCACTCATCACTGACCACCAACATGAGGGATCACTCATCACTGACCACCAACATAAGGGATCACTCATCACTGACCACCAACATGAGGGATCCCTCAACCGGCCCTCTGAGGGCCACCATACTGCTGATGATTAAGAATCTTAAACACAGGTTCACGCTAATTATTATTCTCTCGATCGCTCTCTTCTGTAATAAGGAGAAATATTTCCCTCTGTAATGAGCTCCGCCCCTCATAATTCATAATCATTCCACCAAGTATCTCTTTTAATTTGGGAGAACCGGCCTGACCCCTCGGCCAACCCTCCGCACCGAGGACTTCTCATTAGATTTAATTACCGGATCGGCATAACCGGAATGTGCGACATGCGTCCGGACGGAATACTTTTCTGTAATCGATCGCTGAGATTACCGTATTTATATAAGAGATCGTTATCATTGCTAATTATCATCACAGCTCAGCCAATCATAGAAATGGAATCTGACCGGAGGGTCATCAAGGGACGCGGCAACCGGTACCCCTCTATATACAGTGTCTGGGAAAAGCAATCATACCCCTCTATATACAGTGTCTCGAAAAAGCAATCATACCCCCTCTATATACAGTGTCTCGAAAAAGCAATCATACCCCTCTATATACAGTGTCTCGAAAAAAGCAATCATACCCCTCTATATACAGTGTCTCGAAAAAGCATTCATACCCCCTCTATATACAGTGTCTGGAAAAAGCAATCATACCCCTCTATATACAGTGTCTCGAAAAAGCCTTCATACCCCTCTATATACAGTGTCTCGAAAAAGCAATCATACCCCTCTATATACAGTGTCTCGAAAAACCATTCATACCCCTCTATATACAGTGTCTCGAAAAAGCATTCATACCCCTCTATATACAGTGTCTCGAAAAAGCATTCATACCCCTCTATATACAGTGTCTCGAAAAAGCAATCATACCCCTCTATATACAGTGTCTCGAAAAAGCAATCATACCCCTCTATATACAGTGTCTCGAAAAAGCATTCATACCCCCTCTATATACAGTGTCTGGAAAAAGCAATCATACCCCTCTATATACAGTGTCTCGAAAAAGCAATCATACCCCTCTATATACAGTGTCTCGAAAAAGCAATCATACCCCTCTATATAGAGTGTCTCGAAAAAGCATTTATACCCCCTCTATATACAGTGTCTGGAAAAAGCAATAATACCCCTCTATATACAGTGTCTCGAAAAAGCAATCATACCCCTCTATATACAGTGACTGGGAAAAGCAATCATACCCCCTCTATATACAGTGTCTCGAAAAAGCATTCATACCCCTCTATATACAGTGTCTGGGAAAAGCAATCATACCCCTCTATATACAGTGTCTCGAAAAAGCATTCATACCCCTCTATATACAGTGTCTGGGAAAAGCAATCATACCCCTCTATATACAGTGTCTCGTAAAAGCATTCATACCCCTCTATATACAGTGTCTGGAAAAAGCAATCATACCCCTCTATATACAGTGTCTGGGAAAAGCAATCATACCCCTCTATATACAGTGTCTCGAAAAAGCACTCATACCCCTCTATATACAGTGTCTGGAAAAAGCAATCATACCCCTCTATATACAGTGTCTGGGAAAAGTAATCATACCCCTCTATATACAGTGTCTCGAAAAAGTAATCATACCCCTCTATATACAGTGTCTCGAAAAAGCAATCATACCCCTCTATATACAGTGTCTCGAAAAAGCATTCATACCCCTCTATATACAGTGTCTCGAAAAAGCCTTCATACCCCTCTATATACAGTGTCTCGAAAAAGCAATCATACCCCTCTATATACAGTGTCTCGAAAAACCATTCATACCCCTCTATATACAGTGTCTCGAAAAAGCAATCATACCCCTCTATATACAGTGTCTCGAAAAACCATTCATACCTCTCTATATACAGTGTCTCGAAAAAGCATTCATACCCCTCTATATACAGTGTCTCGAAAAAGCATTCATACCCCTCTATATACAGTGTCTCGAAAAAGCAATCATACCCCTCTATATACAGTGTCTCGAAAAAGCAATCATACCCCTCTATATACAGTGTCTCGAAAAAGCATTCATACCCCTCTATATACAGTGTCTCGAAAAAGCAATCATACCCCTCTATATACAGTGTCTCGAAAAAGCATTCATACCCCCTCTATATACAGTGTCTGGAAAAAGCAATCATACCCCTCTATATACAGTGTCTCGAAAAAGCCTTCATACCCCTCTATATACAGTGTCTCGAAAAAGCAATCATACCCCTCTATATAGAGTGTCTCGAAAAAGCATTCATACCCCCTCTATATACAGTGTCTGGAAAAAGCAATAATACCCCTCTATATACAGTGTCTCGAAAAAGCCTTCATACCCCTCTATATACAGTGTCTCGAAAAAGCAATCATACCCCTCTATATACAGTGACTGGGAAAAGCAATCATACCCCTCAATATACAGTGTCTCGAAAAAGCATTCATACCCCTCTATATACAGTGTCTGGGAAAAGCAATCATACCCCTCTATATACAGTGTCTGGGAAAAGCAATCATACCCCTCTATATACAGTGTCTCGTAAAAGCATTCATACCCCTCTATATACAGTGTCTGGAAAAAGCAATCATACCCCTCTATATACAGTGTCTCGAAAAAGTAATCATACCCCTCTATATACAGTGTCTCGAAAAAGCACTCATACCCCTCTATATACAGTGTCTCGAAAAAGTAATCATACCCCTCTATATACAGTGTCTCGAAAAAGCACTCATACCCCTCTATATACAGTGTCTCGTAAAAGCAATCATACCCCTCTATATACAGTGTCTGGGAAAAGTAATCATACCCCTCTATATACAGTGTCTCGAAAAAGTAATCATACCCCTCTATATACAGTGTCTCGAAAAAGCACTCATACCCCTCTATATACAGTGTCTCGAAAAAGTAATCATACCCCTCTATATACAGTGTCTCGAAAAAGCCTTCATACCCCTCTATATACAGTGTCTCGAAAAAGCAATCATACCCCTCTATATACAGTGACTGGGAAAAGCAATCATACCCCTCTATATACAGTGTCTCGAAAAAGCAATCATACCCCTCTATATACAGTGTCTCGGAAAAGCAATAATACCCCTCTGTATACAGTGTCTTGGGAAAAAGTATTCATACCCCTTTTTCTACAATGCCTGGAAAAAATATTCATACCCCTCTATATACAGTGTCTCGAAAAAGCAATCATACCCCTCTATATACAGTGTCTCGGAAAAGCAATGATACCCCTCTGTATACAGTGTCTTGGGAAAAAGTATTCATACCCCTTTTTCTACAATGCCTGGAAAAAATATTCATACCCCTCTATATACAGAGTCTCGGAGAAGCAATCATACCCCTCTATATACAGGGCCTGGGAAAAGTCTTTATACCCCTCTCTATACAGTGCTTTGGAAAAAGGTATTCATACCCCTCTATATCCAGTGCCTGGAAAAAGTATTCACACCCCTCTATATACAGTGCCCGGAAAAAGTATTCATACCCCTCTATATACAGCGCCTTGAAAAAGTATTCACACCCCTTGAAATTCCCCACATTTTTTCATGTTACAACCAAAAAACGTAATTGTATTTTGTTGGGATTTTACGTGAGGGACCAACACAAAGTGTCACATAATTGTGAAGTGGAAAGAAAATGAAAAATTATACAAATAAATCTGTGAAAAGTGGGGGGGGAGGGGGCCCCCCCCCCCCCGGAGTCAATACTTTGTAGAGCCCCCTTTCCCTACAAGTCTTTTTGGGGGTGTCTCTACCAGCTTTGCACATCTAGAGAGGGACATTTCTGCCCATTCTTCTGTGTAAAATATCTCTGTCTCTGTCAGATTGGATGGAGAGCGTCTGTGATCAGCAATTTTCATGTCTTGTCCACAGATTCTCAATGGGATTTAGGTCTGGACTGTGACTGGGCCATTCTAACACATGAATAGGCTTTGATCTAATCCATTCCATTGTAGCTCTGGCTGTACTTTAGGGTCGTTGTCCTGCTGGAAGGTGAACCCCCCCCCCCCCACACCCGGTCTCAAGTCTTTTGCACTCTAACAGGTTTTCTTCTAAGATTGTCCTGTATTTGTCTCCATCCATCTTCCCATCAACTCATGATGCCGCCACCACCAGAGACAAAGCCGGGTGCCGTACAGGTCAGAGCCATATAAATGTATAATAATAATAATAATAATGGTACATATAAAATAAATAACACGGTACGGGGGGGGCGCAGTGCCCATCCTCTGGTTGTCTTATGGAGGGTCACACAGGTAGGATTCACCTGTCTGCAGGTGAGACGTGACAGGTGATGATACACCCAGCAAATGGAACGCAGCTTAAAAATGATATTTTATGGGTCGAGTTCCTCTGGGGAAGATTAATGGTGTCACTTATCCGGCATCCCGCAGCTATAATCAGAGAGGAACACTCACTATTACATCATCGCAACAAAGGTGTCAACCTGGATGAACTGGGACATCAAAGCCGTATATATAGAGGCAGAGCGCTCAGTGCTGTACTGTATGATCACTGCTCTCCGCCGATACACAACCTGCAGGTAAGTGGTCACCAGCTGCGGGCCAATAGACCGCAAAATCTACCATGATTTGTTTTTTATGCTGCTACTAGTACGAAAAAAACTCTTGCGGAAATATATTACGAGCCACATAGTAAATATCCGCAACTATTATTTTATTTTTATTTTTTTAAATGCATTATTTTTTTCATTTTATTTATTTATATTAGATTTTTTTTCCTTTTATTTTGCTTTACAATTATTGATATACATCCTGCACTAATATTTACCTGTATATATTCTTTCATTAATTTAAAAAAAAAAAAATTAAAATACATTATTCTTTCATTTTATTTATTTATTTATTTATATTAGAATAATTTTTTTATTTTATTTTGATTTACAATTATTGATATACATCCTGCACTAATATTTATATATATTTTCATTTATTTTTTTTTAAATACATTATTCTTTCATTTTATTTATTTATTTATATCACATTTTTTTCTTTTATTTTGCTTTACAATTATTGATATACATCCTGCACTAATATATATATTATATAAAATATAATATTTCATATTTTTTTTATATAAAATACATTATTCTTTTAATTTATTTATATTAGAATTTTTTTTCTTTAAAATTATAGATATAGATGCACTAATATATAGATTTTCATTTTTTTTTTTTTAGATAACATACATTATTCTTTCATTTTATTTATTTATATTAGAATTACATTTTTATTGCATTTTTGCTTTACAATTATTGATATACATCCTGCACTAAAATATATATACATAATTTTTTTTATATAAAATACATTATTCTTTTAATTTATTTCTTCTTTACAATTATAGATATAGCTGCACTAAAATATATAGTTTCATTTAGCTAAATATTTTTTTATAAAATACATTATACTTAATTATATAAATTTTTGTTTATATTATAAATAAATTGTTATTTTATTTTCACTTTATAATTATTGATATACATCCTGCACCAATATTATATAAAAATATGAAAGAATATATATATATTCTTTCATATTTTTTTATAAAATACATTATTCTTTCATTCTGGGCAGAGGTTGGTAGCACATCTGATACGGCTAACTGTTGGGGAGAGGGGCCGACTTCCCCGACTCCCTGGAATTCTGTAGTTGTTGTCGGTGCTGAGCAGAGGTTGGTAGCACTCTGCCCTGTTGCCAGCTCTTCTGCTGGAAACCCCACACATCTGATACGGCTAACTGTTGGGAAGAAGGGCCGACTTCCCCGACTCCCTGGAATTCTGTAGTTGTTGTCGGTGCTGGGTAGAGGTTGGTAGCACTCTGCTCTGTTGCCAGCCCTTCTGCTGGAAACCCCACACCATCTGCACCGGTTAACTGTTGAGGAGGGGGCTGACTGCCCCGGTTCCCTGGAACTCTGTAGTTGTTGTCGGTGCTGGGTAGAGGTTGGTAGCACTCTGCCTGGTTGCCAGAACTTCTACTGGGTATATGTTAGTGGAGATAGCAGGCCTATCACCCGACACCTGATCAAGCTGCAGTTGTGAGGTGTCGATTTAAATTCTCTACTTGGGCCTGATCTGCTGTTCAGGAGTGACTGCCACCTCCTCACTCTGGGCCTCCAGAACTGCTGCAGGTGTGTCCTGTTGCCAGCCCTTCTTCTGGAAACCCAACATCATCTGCTCCGGCTAACTGTTGGGGAGGGGGGCCGACTGCCCCGGATCCCTGGAACTCTGTAGTTGTTGTCAGTGCTGGGCAGAGGTTGGTAGCACTCTGGTCTGTTGCCAGCCCTTCTGCTGGAAACCCTTCAACATCTGCACCAGTTAACTGTTGGAGAGGGGGGCCGCCTGCCCCGGCTCCTTGGAACTCTGTAGTTGTTGTCGGTGCTGGGTTTATGTTAGTGGAGACAGCAGGCCCATCACCCGACACCAGATCAAGCTGCAGTTGTGAGGTACCGATTGAATTCTCTACTTGGGCCTAATCTGCTGTCCGGGAGTGACCTCCACCTGCTCACTCTGGGCCTCCAGAACTGCTGCAGGTGTGGGGCAGAGGTGTTGGACCCTCTGCCCTGTTGCCAGCCCTTCAGCTGGAAACCCCACATCATCTGAACCGGTTAAGTGTTGGGGAGGGGGACTGACTGCCCCAGATCCCTGGAACTCTGTAGTTGTTGTCAGTGCTGGGTAGAGGTTGGTAGCACTCTGCCCAGTTGCCAGTACTTCTGCTGGGTTTATGTTAGTGGAGACAGCAGAACCATCACCCAGCACCAGATAAAGCTGCAGTTGTGAGGTGCCGATTGCATTCTCTACTTGGGACTGATCTGCTGTTCGGAAGTGACCACCACCTCCTCACTCTGGGCTTCCAGTACTGCTGCAGGTGTGGGCCAGAGGTGTTGGACCATCTTCCCTGTTGCCAGCCCTTCTGCTGGAAACCCCACATCATCTGCACCGGTTAAGTGTTGGGGAGGAGGGCTGACTGCCCCAGATCCCTGGAACTCTGTAGTTGTTGTCGGTGCTGGCAGAGGTTGGTAGCACTCTGCCCTGTTGCCAGCCCTTCTGCTGGAAACCCCACATCGCCTGCTCCGGCTAACTGTTGGGGAGGGGGGCCGACTGCCCCGACTCCCTGGAACTCTGTAGTTGTTGTCGGTGCTGAGCAGAGGTTGGTAGCACTCTGCCCGGTTGCCAGCACTTCTCCTGGGTTTATGTTAGTGGAGACAGCAGGCCCATCACCCGACACCAGATCAAGCTGCAGTTGTGAGGTGCCGATTGCATTCTCTACTTGGGCCTGATCTGCTTTTCAGGAGTGACTGCCACCTCCTCACTCTGGGCCTTCAGAACTGCTGCATGTGTGGGGCAGAGGTATTGGACCCTCTGCCCTATTGCCAGCCCTTCTCCTGGAAACCCCACATCATCTGCTCCGGCTAACTGTTGGGGAGGGGGCCGTCATTCCCCCGGCTCCCTGGAACTCTGTAATTGTTGTCGGTGCTGGGCAGAGGTTGGTAGTACTCTGCCCTGTTGCCAGCCCTTCTGCTGAAAACCCCACACATCTGCTCCGGCTAACTGTTGGGGAGGGGGGCCAACTGCCCCAACTCCCTGGAACTCTGTGTTTGTTGTCGGTGCTGGGCAGAGGTTGGTAGCACTCTGCCCTGTTGCCAGCCCTTCTGCTGGAAACCCCACACTATCAAGCAAGTATCGTCTTGTTTGTCGTTGACAGCGGTTGGAATATCTGATATCTAGATTCGGACTGGGAGTGTGGGACGTTTCGTTACACCCAAACTTTCTGTAACTCTCTCTACGACTTTGTTAATATCTTCTCAAACCTTCTTCCAACGATACTTCCATAGTCTCTTAAAAGAAGCGTCTGACATCTACTTAAAATTATTTTACATAACTTAACAACAACTTAACTTGTAATAAGTAATTAACACAAATTTCATCCGATCGTTTTCAGGTTTACAAAACAACATTCAAGATGTCTGACCTCATGCAAGCCATCAACACCCTCGTAGACATCTTCGAGAAGTATTCCAAGAACCTATGTCATGGTCAGAACCTGAAACCTGCAGAAATGGAGCAGCTCATACAGGAGGAGCTGTCTGAGGCCATCAAAGTGAGTATGAAATCGATCGGGGGATTTGAGGATTGTGGCAAAATTAGGTGCCTCAGCTTATATTGGGATCGGCTTATACTCGAGTATATATGGTATATATTTCTTATTGTCCCCATTTGCCAGCCTCATTTTTTTATTGCCCTTCACTTGTCAGACTCATTTTTTCATCACTCCCGCCTTGTCAGCCTCATTTTTTATTGCCCCTCACTTGTCAGCCCCATTTTTTATTGCCACTCCCTTGTCAGCCTTATTTTTTATTGCCCCCCACTTGTCAGTCTCATTTTTTCATTGCCCCCCACTTGTCAGACTCATTTTTTTATTGCCACTCCTTTGTTAGCCTCATTTTTTATTGCCCCCCAATTTTCAGCCTAAATTTTTCATTGCCCCCCACTTGTCAGTTTAATTTTTTATTGCCCCCCACTTGTCAGCCTAATTTTTTCATTGCCCCCAACTTGTCAGCCTCATTTTTTATTGCCCCTTACTTGTCAGCCTCATTTTTTCATTGCCCCTCACTTGTCAGCCTCATTTTTTATTGCCCCTCACTTGTCAGCCTCATTTTTTATTGCTCCCCACTTGTCAGCCTCATTTTTTATTGCTCCCCACTTGTCAGCCTCATTTTTTATTGCCTCTCCGGGCAGGGCCCCACTTTGCCAGCCTCATTTTATTTTTTGCCCACCAGCACAGGGCAGCACTGGGTAAAGGACTTGCTCCTCTCGGCCTCGCTCCGAGACTCTGCGAATGTGACGTCACTGGTTGCTAGACGCCAGGCGGGGCGGGCCTAGCAACCAGTTTGGCAATTGTCTATTAGGGTGGCTGTGTGTCCTCATTTCATTCCCGGGACACTGTAAGGAAGGTACCCGGGACACGGGACACAAATGAGAATTACGGGACAATCCCGGGCAATCCGGGACACGCGGGCACCCTATCAACCCCGTGCATGCTCGGTGACAGCTAAAAAGACAAAAGTAGACTTTATCTTGGACTACATTAAAAGCCAAATTACGACATTGACCTTTTCTCCCCATTCCTCTACAGAACTCCGGGGATGCGGAGACCATCGGCCTTGTTCTGAAAGCTGTGGACAGAAACCGTGACGGTGAAATCAGCTTTAAAGAATACATCACGTTGGTGTGCGTGGTCGCCAAGGCCTACTACAAGCATGTGCTCAAAGCCAGGAGCTCACTACCTTGTATTGCGCAACAGCAAGCTTCTGCCAATCAGCAACCAACAGCTGGCGGTCCACCACCACCACAGCAGACACCAACTGTCCAAGTTCCAAGTCAAGTATCTACACAGCAAGCACTGCCACTAACCGAGGCTCAGGGCCAACAGGGTGCCCCAGCTCAACCACCAGCTCAGGCACCTGGCACAACACCCGTCCAAGGACAGCAAGGATGGCCAGCTCAACCACCAGCTCAAGTTCAGCAAGTGCCAACTCAGACCGCCGCTGGCCATCCATCTGTCTCTTCATGGGGAAGCTTACAACCAGTAGCTCCTCAGGTACCTGTACAGGTGCCAGCAACTCAGGTCCCTGCACCACAAGTGCCAGCAACTCAGGTCCCTGCACCACAAGTGCCAGCAACTCAGGTACCTGCCCCACAAGTGCCAGCTACTCAGGTCCCTGCACCACAAGTGCCAACAACTCAGGTATCTGCCCCACAAGTGCCAGCAACTCAGGTACCTGCACCACAAGTGCCAGCAACTCAGGTACCTGCCCCACAAGTGCCAGCAGCTCAGGTCCCTGCACCACAAGTGCCAACAACTCAGGTACCTGCCCCACAAGTGCCAGCAACTCAGGTACCTGCCCCACAAGTGCCAGCAACTCAGGTACCTGCCCCACAAGTGCCAGCTGCTCAGGTACCTGCCCCACAAGTGCCAGCAACTCAGGTACCTGCACCACAAGTGCCAGCAACTCAGGTACCTGCACCACAAGTGCCAGCAACTCAGGTACCTGCCTCACAAGTGCCAGCAACTCAGGTACCTGCCCCACAAGTGCCAGCTGCTCAGGTACCTGCCCCACAAGTGCCAGCAACTCAGGTACCTGCCCCACAAGTGCCAGCAACTCAGGTACCTGCCCCACAAGTGCCAGCTGCTCAGGTACCTGCCCCACAAGTGCCAGCAACTCAGGTACCTGCCCCACAAGTGCCAGCTGCTCAGGTCCCTGCACAACAAGTTCCAGCTCCTGCACCCCAAGTCGTAGTTCCCCAGATACCTGCCCCACAACTGCCAGCTCCCCAGATACCTGCCCCACAAGTGCCAGCTGCTCAGGTCCCCGCACCACAGGTTCCAGCTGCTCAGGTACCTGCACAACAAGTGGTAGCTCCTGCACAACAAGTTCCAGCTCCTGCACCACAAGTCGTAGTTCCTCAGGTCCCAGCACAACAAGTGCCAGCTGCTCAGGCCCCTGTAGCAACAGTGCAAACTCCTTACATTCCTGTAGCACAATTTCCATACTATAGTTATTGCAACTGGCAATATCAAGCACCACAACAGCAAGTTGTAGTTCCTGCACCAGTGCCAGCTCCTCAGGCCCCTGCACCACAAGTTGTAGCTCCTCAGGTCCCTGCACCACAAGTGCCAGCTGCTCAGGTCCCAGCACCACAAGTGGCAGCTACTCAGGTCCTTGCTCCCCAGTGGCAATATCAAGCACCACATCAGCAAGCTGTAGTTCCTGCACCAGTGCAAGCACCTCAGCTCCCTGCACCACAAGTGCCAGCAACTCAGGTCCCAGCACCACAAGTTCCAGCTACTCAGGTCCCTGCACCACAAGTGCCAGCTACTCAGGTCCCAGCACCACAAGTGTCAGCTACTCAGGTCCCTGCACTACAAGTGCCAGCTACTCAGGTCCCAGCACCACAAGTGCCAGCTACTCAGGTCCTAGCACCACAAGTGCCAGCTACTCAGGTCCCTGCACCACAAGTGCCAGCTACTCTGGTACCTGTAGCACAATTTCCATACTATAGTTATAGCAACTGGCAATATCAAGTACCACAACAGCAAGCTGTACTTCCTGCACCAGTGCAAGCTCCTCAGCTCCCTGCACCACAAGTGCCAGCTGCTCAGGTCCCAGCACCACAAGTTGTAGCTCCTCAGATCCCAGCACCACAAGTGCCAGCTACTCAGGTCCTTGCTCCCCAGTGGCAATATCAAGCACCACAACAGCAAGCTGTAGTTCCTGCACCAGTGCAAGCACCTCAGCTCCCTGCACCACAAGTTGTAGCTCCTCAGGTACCTGTACAAGTGCCAGCTACTCAGGCCCCTGCACCACAAGTGCCAGAAACTCAGGTCCCTGCACCACAAGTGCCAGCAACTCAGGCTCCTGTAGCACAATTTCCATACTATAGTTATTGCAACTGGCAATATCAAGCACCACAACAGCAAGCTGTAGTTCCTGCACCACAAGTGCCAGCTCCTCAGGCTCCTGCACCACAAGTTGTAGCTCCTCAGGCTCCTGCACCACAAGTTGTAGCTCCTCAGGCTCCTGCACCACAAGTTGTAGCTCCTCAGGTCCCTGCACCACAAGTGCCAGCTGCTCAGGTCCTTGCTCCCCAGTGGCAATATCAAGCACCACAACAGCAAGCTGTAGTTCCTGCACCAGTGCAAGTGCCTCAGCTCCCTGCACCACAAGTGCCAGCTGCTCAAGCTGCACCACAAGTGCCAGCTCCTCAGGTCCTTGCTCCCCAGTGGCAATATCAAGCACCACAACAGCAAGCTGTAGTTCCTGCACCAGTGCAAGTGCCTCAGCTCCCTGCACCACAAGTGCCAGCTGCTCAAGCTGCACCACAAGTGCCAGCTCCTCAGGTCCTTGCTCCCCAGTGGCAATATCAAGCACCACATCAGCAAGCTGTAGTTCCTGCACCAGTGCCAGCACCTCAGCTCCCTGCACCACAAGTTTTAGCTCCCCAGGTCCCTGCACAACAAGTGGCAGCTACTCAGGTCCCTGCACCACAAGTGCCAGGTACTCAGGTCCCTGCACAACAAGTGCCAGCAACTCAGGTCCCCGCACCACAAGTGCCAGCTACTCAGGTCCCAGCACCACAAGTGCTAGCTACTCAGGTCCCTGCACCACAAGTGGCAGCTACTCAGGTCCCTGCACAACAAGTGCCAGCAACTCAGGTCCCCGCACCACAAGTGCCAGCTACTCAGGTCCCAGCACCACAAGTGCCAGCTACTCAGGTCCTAGCACCACAAGTG
Source organism: Rana kukunoris (assembly GCA_029574335.1). Classification (NCBI taxonomy): domain Eukaryota; kingdom Metazoa; phylum Chordata; class Amphibia; order Anura; family Ranidae; genus Rana; species Rana kukunoris. Next base: position 66,511 of record JAJQKJ010002649.1, on the reverse strand, counting down.
CCAGTAACTCAGGTACCTGTAGCACAATTTCCATACTATAGTTATTGCAACTGGCTAAATCAAGTACCACAACAGCAAGCTTTAGTTCCTGCACCAGTGCCAGCGCCTCAGGCCCCAGTACCACAAGTGCCAGCTGCTCAGGTCCCAGCACCACAAGTGCCAGCTACTCAGGTCCCTGCACCACAAGTGCCAGCTACTCAGGTCCCAGCACCACAATTGCCAACTCCTCAGGCTCCTGCACCACAAGTGCCAGCTCCGCAAGCTGCTGCACCACAAGTGTTTTATCCCCAAGTCCTTGCTCCCCAGTGGCAATATCAAGCACCACAACAGCAAGCTGTAGTTCCTGCACAAGTGCAAGTGCCTCAGCTCCCTGCACCACAAGTGCCAGCTCCTCAGGTCCCTGCACCACAAGTGCCAGCTCCTGAGGTCCCCGCACCACAAGTGACAGCTCCTCAGGTCCCTGCACCACAAGTGCCAACTCCTCAGGCTCCTGCACCACAAGTTGTAGCTCCTCAGGCTCCTGCACCACAAGTGTTTTATCCCCAGGTCCTTGCTCCCCAGTGGCAATATCAAGCACCACAACAGCAAGCTGTAGTTCCTGCACCAGTGCAAGTGCCTCAGCTCCCTGCACCACAAGTGCCAGCTACTCAGGTCCCAGCACCACAAGTGCCAGCTACTCAGGTCCCAGCACCACAAGTGCCAGATACTCAGGTCCCTGCACAACAATTGCCAACTCCTCAGGCTCCTGCACCACAAGTGCCAGCTCCGCAAGCTGCTGCACCACAAGTGTTTTATCCCCAGGTCCTTGCTCCCCAGTGGCAATATCAAGCACCACAACAGCAAGCTGTAGTTCCTGCACCAGTGCAAGTGCCTCAGCTCCCTGCACCACAAGTGCCAGCTCCTGAGGTCCCTGTACCACAAGTGCCAGCTCCTCAGGCCCCTGCACCACAATTGCCAACTCCTCAGGCTCCTGCACCACAAGTTGTAGCTCCTCAGGCTCCTGCACCACAAGTTGTAGCTCCTCAGGCTCCTGCACCACAAGTGTTTTATCCCCAGGTCCTTGCTCCCCAGTGGCAATATCAAGCACCACAACAGCAAGCTGTAGTTCCTGCACCAGTGCAAGTGCCTCAGCTCCCTGCACCACAAGTGCCAGCTACTCAGGTCCCAGCACCACAAGTGCCAGCTACTCAGGTCCCAGCACCACAAGTGCCAGATACTCAGGTCCCTGCACCACAAGTGCCAGCTACTCAGGTCCCTGCACCACAAGTGCCAGCTACTCAGGTCCCAGCACCACAAGTGCCAGCTACTCAGGTCCCAGCACCACAAGTGCCAGCTACTCAGGTCCCAGCACCACAAGTGCCAGATACTCAGGTCCCTGCACCACAAGTGCCAGCTACTCAGGTCCCTGCACCACAAGTGCCAGCTCCTCAGGTCCCTGCACCACAAGTGCCAGCTCCTCAGGCCCCTGCACAACAATTGCCAACTCCTCAGGCTCCTGCACCACAAGTGCCAGCTCCGCAAGCTGCTGCACCACAAGTGTTTTATCCCCAGGTCCTTGCCCCCCAGTGGCAATATCAAGCACCACAACAGCAAGCTGTAGTTCCTGCACCAGTGCAAGTGCCTCAGGTCCCTGCACCACAAGTGCCAGCAACTCAGGTCCCTGTACCACAAGTGCCAGCTCCTCAGGTCCCTGCACAACAAGTGCCAGCTACTCAGGTCCCAGCACCACAAGTGCCAGGTACTCAGGTCCCTGCACCACAAGTGCCAGCAACTCAGGTCCCTGTACAACAAGTGCCAGCTCCTCAGGTCCCTGCACAACAAGTGCCAGCAACTCAGGTCCCAGCACCACAAGTGCCAGCAACTCAGGTCCCTGTACAACAAGTGCCAGCTACTCAGGTCCCAGCACCACAAGTGCCAGCTACTCAGGTCCTAGCACCACAAGTGCCAGCTCAGGTCCCTGCACCACAAGTGCCAGCTACTCAGGTCCCTGCACCACAAGTGCCAGCTACTCAGGTCCTAGCACCACAAGTGCCAGCTACTCTGGTACCTGTAGCACAATTTCCATACTATAGTTATTGCAACTGGCAATATCAAGCACCACAACAGCAAGCTGTAGTTCCTACACCAGTGCCAGCGCCTCAGCTCCCTGCACCACAAGTTGTAGCTCCTCAGGTACCTGCACAAGTTGTAGCTCCTCAAGTATCTGTACAAGTTGTAGCTCCTCAAGTATCTGTACAAGTGCCAGCTCCTCAGGTACCTGCACAAGTGCCAGCTGCTCAGGCTCCTGCACCACAAGTTGTAGCTCCTCAGGTACCTGCACAAGTTTTAGCTCCTCAGGTACCTGTACAAGTGCCAGCTCCTCAGGTACCTGCACAAGTGCCAGCTCCTCAGGTACCTGCACAAGTGCCAGCTCCTCAGGTACCTGTACAAGTGCCAGCTCCTCAGGTACCTGCACAAGTTGTAGCTCCTCAGGTACCTGTACAAGTGCCAGCTCCTCAGGTACCTGCACAAGTTGTAGCTCCTCAGGCACCTGTACAAGTGCCAGCTCCTCAGGTACCTGCACAAGTTGTAGCTCCTCAGGTACCTGCACAAGTGCCAGCTCCTCAGGTACCTGTACAAGTGCCAGCTCCTCAGGTACCTGCACAAGTTGTAGCTCCTCAGGTACCTGCACAAGTTGTAGCTCCTCAGGTACCTGTACAAGTGCCAGCTCCTCAGGTACCTGCACAAGTTGTAGCTCCTCAGGTACCTGCACAAGTTGTAGCTCCTCAGGTACCTGCACAAGTTGTAGCTCCTCAGGCACCTGTACAAGTGCCAGCTCCTCAGGCTCCTGCACCACAAGTGCCAGCTCCTCAGGTACCTGTACAAGTGCCAGCTCCTCAGGCTCCTGCACCACAAGTGCCAGCTCCTCAGGTACCTGTACAAGTGCCAGCTCCTCAGGCTCCTGCACCACAAGTGCCAGCTCCTCAGGTACCTGTACAAGTGCCAGCTGCTCAGGCTCCTGCACCACAAGTGCCAGCTCCTCAGGTCCCTGTAGCACTGGCTCAAGTTCCACAGGTCCCTGCAGCACCAGCTCAAATTCCTCAGGAGGATTTATTCATGGTGCCATATTACCGATGTGACGGCACTACTGGTTTTGCGCTGTGGACCCCATTAGGGTTTTACTATTACTGAAGAATTACCCTGAAGGATCCAATCGCCTGTAACCCGGGTCAATGAAGAAGTACCGCCCAATGAAAGTCCAATGTCCGCCCTGAACTGGAAATGAGTTCAGTGAATATGTCTCTCTGTCCTTGTAGTATGTATAGAACCTGTAATAAAAGATCGCACTCAACCTCTCCTTGTGGTGTGCTTTATCTTTATGTTGTATGTGCTTCAACAGGTGATGAACCTCCTGTCTCCGCAATGTGCAGAGCTCTTGAGGGAGGAAATGTAATTCTACCAAATTTTCTCCCAATTGGCCCAGGAGAGAAAACTCCATGGGGTAACATTAGGAATCCCCCGCAGGAGCTGACTAGGGACCTCTCCCTCTCAGGAGTAGGCATGTGCATTTCGTTTCGTTCCGAATCGAAATTCGGACGAATTTTCCATTATTCGGACATTCGGATGCATACGAATTTCCGAATTGCTATAATAACGAAAAATTTCGACCGTTTTCGGAATTCGTTCATTTTCGACCGAATTTCGAAAAAAAAAATGGTCGAAATCGAATTTTTTTTTTCGAATTCCGAATCGAATACCCACGGACTAAATTCGATCAGAATTCGAAAAAAAAAAAAAAAAATATTTTCGAATTTAATTCGAAAAAAAATCTATTAGAAAAGAGACTATTTGTTTTCTAATCTGGTTGAAATATTTTCGATTTCGACCGATTTTTTCGAAATTCGGTCGAAAACGAACGAATTCGAAAAACGGTCGAAATATTTTCGATTTCGACCGTATTTTTCGAAATTCGGTCGAAAACGAACGAATTCCGAAAACGAATTCAACACATGTAACGAACCTAACTTAACGAAATTTATTAAATGACGAATTGAAACGAAACGAAACGAAACGAATTTTTCACTTTTGCACATGCCTACTCAGGAGAGACTGTTACTCCATCGGCGGCCCCAACAAGATGCAGTGCATCTGCTACGAATGCAAACAAAAAAGGCATTTTAATTGGGGGCACAGTATAATTTTGGAGGGGGGGTCAGAGCCCCCCTGGCCCCCCCTTAGCAACGCCATTGGTCTCATAATGAGTTTCAGAGATGTGGATATGCCATGTCAAATGAGGAAGGGGTGCTTTGGGTTTTCCATGATGAAGGCTTGAATCTATACCTTCTTCAGCATCCCACCCCACGGTTCTGGTCCCTGTTCCCACCAGGGATCACTCATCACTGACCACCAACATAAGAGATCACTCATCACTGACCACCAACATAAGGAATCGCTCATTACTGACCACCAACATAAGGGATCCCGTATCACTGACCACCAACATAAGAGATCGCTCATCACTGACCACCAACATAAGGGATCGCTCATTACTGACCACCAACATAAGAGATCACTCATCACTGACCACCAACATAAGGAATCGCTCATTACTGACCACCAACATGAGGGATCCCGTATCACTGACCACCGACATAAGGGATCACTCATCACTGACCACCAACATAAGGGATCACTCATCACTGACCACCAACATAAGGGATCACTCATCACTGACCACCGACATAAGGGATCACTCATCACTGACCACCAACATAAGGGATCACTCATCACTGACCACCAACATAAGGGATCACTCATCACTGACCACCAACATAAGGGATCACTCATCACTGACCACCAACATAAGGGATCACTCATCACTGACCACCGACATAAGGGATCACTCATCACTGACCACCAACATAAGGGATCACTCATCACTGACCACCAACATAAGGGATCACTCATCACTGACCACCAACATAAGGGATCACTCATCACTGACCACCAACATAAGGGATCACTCATCACTGACCACCAACATAAGGGATCACTCATCACTGACCACCAACATAAGGGATCACTCATCACTGACCACCAACATGAGGGATCACTCATTACTCCTCCACCCCTGTAGTAGGATCCTTGTAGACATTTTGCTATGGAAATTGGGCTATCTAACCAAATCTTCCAAACTTTGTAAAAATTTCTTTGGACATTGCCTGCTCAGGTACGTTGCTTTATAGAATGAAATCGCCTTATTCACAAGCCCTTTCCAGTACGATAGTGAGGGCGCCATGTTTTATTTTCAGTGCCTTACGCGCATAGAACAGCAACAGGGGGACTTCCGCCAAGCCAGGCAAGCATGTTGCCACCGTCAAAGGCTTAGATATAATTTTCATCACACGGTGCCCTACATCAGACCGAAGGTCCTTGGCTACCTGGCAACTCAAGTAGAATAATAAAGTATTGAACCAGGCAGGACTTCAGTGATGGAGGTTTATTACCAGCAGGTGGGAACATACAGGGCTGTGTTCAAAGCATTGCAAGATGCAGGTCCAATTTATACAGGTTCTTACAATGCACGCCTATTAGGTACAACGTGATTGGTTGCTAAAATCTCACCAGAAATCTGACACCTGATAAGACTCCACCAACTTCAAGGATAAAAGATTTACGACTTTGGGAGAATGAACTTTCAATAACCCCAGCCTTATGCGTTATATTTTTTAACGAGGGCACAAGCAGACCTTTGTTTGACTCTGGCACACTTAATTAATGTACTGTATATAACTTTCCCATATTCCACATACCGTATATACTCGAGTATAAGCCGAGTTTTTTCAGCCCTTTTATTAGGGCTGAAAATACCCCCCTCGGTTAGGGTTAGGATTCAGCTTAGGGTTAGGGTTTAGGGTTAGGGTTCAGCTTAGGATTAGGGTTTAGGGTTAGGGTTAGGATTAGGGGTTAGGGTTAGGAGTCAGCTTAGGGTTTAGGGTTAGGGTTAGGGTTCAGCTTAGGATTAGGGTTTAGGGTTAGGGTTCAGCTTAGGGTTAGGATTAGGGTTTAGGGTTAGGGTTAGGATTCAGCTCAGGGTTAGGGTTTAGGGTTAGGGTTTAGGTTAGGGTTGGGGTTTAGGGTTAGGGTTAGGGTTCAGCTTAGGATTAGGGTTTAGGGTTAGGGTTCAGCTTAGGGTTAGGATTAAGGTTTAGGGTTAGGGTTAGGGTTAGGGTTCAGCTTAGGGTTAGGATTAGGGTTTAGGGTTAGGGTTCAGCTTAGGGTTTAGGGTTAGGGATTAGGGTTGGGGTTAGGGTTCAGCTTAGGGTTAGGATTAGGGTTTAGGGTTAGGGTTTAGGGTTAGGGTTTAGCTTAGGGTTTAGGGTTAGGGTTCATCTTAGGGTTAGGGTTGTGTGAGGGATTTGCTCGGTAGCGGGTGTGTGTGACCCCCTGGATGGGTTCACTACACGCTGAACTGTACAAAAAGGCAGTTGAGGATGATTGAAAACAAATGATATGGTTTATTTTTCCATATTGCTGGATACACGTGCAAGCATCAAAACAGCATAACCAAAACAAAACATAAAATAAACCCTTGCCACTTGGGGCGTCTACCTTCCCAACACAGGAACCTACGTATGGAGCCTGGCACAGCCTACTGCTGGGCAGACACTGCTGGTCCTACAGCAGAAAACAAAAAGTCTCTTTGATATTTCTCACACAGACATATCCATCAGCACCTCACCTCTTCAGTACTGTTTGTGACTGCTCCTTCACTCACACAGCCTCAGGATGCAGCAATCAGTCGTCATCCTTAGGCTATCTTTATAGGGGCTTTAATTGCTTCATTTCGAACAGCTGAAGGCTTCTAACCCCCCAAACCTCTCTGGCCATCTCTGCAGCCGACGCCCAATAGTAATTGGTGTATTGTCTAAACAAGGCAGAAATATATCTTCCGTCTGGGACAACACACACAGATTTACCTGACTTTCTGTCACATACCCCCCCTCTTGTTTCAACCCTAGGGTTGGGACACAGGTTGCCAGGCACGCATGCACTCGGGACACCCCATCTGCATTCCCCATTTGCCCGATGCATTACGACAAAAGGGCCAGGAACAACCTATTTATTCTCCTATTGGTCTTCAACTTTCGGCTGAGGTACATAACAGGGTGTTCCTTGCTTTGTAATATACTCATTTTCAGTTGTAAACCATGTAAAACTTTAATTGGTTTTTCAATGGACACAAAGGTTTCCCTCAATAGCTCAATCCCTGAAGAACTCAACGAGTCATAACCAACACCAAGAGCTGACAACACTGTGCTCTGCAATGGATCATCCATGTGGATGCCTTCTTCAGATGCAAACACACCAAGACTGGAATCCTCCAAGGCATGGTGACACTCAAAAAAATCTGTTCTTCTATGACCTAGACTAAAGTCTGACGCAGAAGACCTCTGATAAACCGATGTACTAGGCGGTTTTTCTCCCCTTTGGTGCGCTAGACGGAAATCATTACTTGTCAAATCTGTATTTCCACGTTTCTTACTTTGTGATAGTTCAGACTCACAAGTATGGTGAAAATCTACCAAACCCAATGTAAGGTTTTCAGAAACTGAATCCTCGTCACTTTCTTGAAGCAACCGCTTACTCTGTGCATCACTTGTTCGCACACCCCTATTCTCACCAAGAACTTGACAACTGCTATCGGACACATCATTAACTGAGCTAGACTACGTTTCCTGTCTAGCAAGTACCATCACTTTTGAACTTATGTTTATGGCTAGTTGTTCAACTATCTTTGCCTCATAGTCTCCCAAAAATGTTTTAGTATTTGTTTCTTTGAAACCATCGACTATTGGACACAAATTCTCATATTCTTCATTCATTTCAAGACATTTGGAAAAAACATCCATTAAATTAGTACATTTAGCCTCTCTGACCACTTCAGTGATGGAGGTTTCACAACGTTCAGAGGGCTCACCTGCCATTACAGATTCTACACTAGATTTTACTTCCCGAGGAATCTTTGTAGTCAAGTCCAAAGTATTATCCTGCGTTACTTGCTCTGACAGACCACTTTCTAAAGACTGGGTTTCACAGGATGTGACATTACCTTTATATTCAAATCCGATTTCATTAACATAAAAATTAACACACTGCTCTTCAACATGCAAATAATTCACAGAGGCAAAAATAGCTTCAGTCTGGGTGCATATTTCCTGCAATTCAGATTCCTCAATGACCCTGCTCTGCTGATCATCAATTATGAGAAAGTCACGAATATCACCTGCCTTACTACATTCACAAGGCTCAGTGGATATTGGACACACTTTTTCTAAATCATTTAGTGCAGTGTCAGAATTAAGTTTTTCAGCTTTATTTCCATCAAAAAACTGACTGAGAACTGAAGATGTGCAAACCCCTACTTCCTGCACTTCAGCCACTTCATTTGCCCTGAAGCGGTCAGGGATTTCACTTTCAACAATACTTCCAGAAAGTTCAGCTTAATTTTCCCTAAAGTCCTTCAGATTTAGCTTTCTAAGAATTTCCTCCTCCTCATCGTCAGTATCTTTCACACATTCTTCATTATTTATTGTTAGTCCATTCTGATTGTTGGCTGTTTCCGTAGGACAATCATCAACTTTAACATCTTCATGTTCTGTTTGTGCTTTGGTAATCTTGGTGACACCAGGGACTCCTAACTTGGCAGAGTAGGCCTAAAGAAATGAACAGTGATCCATACAGCCCTGGCACCCCATCTCATGCAACTCAACGTGCTCCGATGGAACTGTCCCTAGGTGCCGACCATGAAACCAGTCCTCACACACCACACACTGGATCATCTCATCTGGGGTCTCATCCTCAGGATCGGGGTACGGTCTCTTACATGTGCAGTAGATGCCAAAGAAATTGTCCTTGTAATTATTAGCCAGGTTTTTCTTCTCTTTATCCGGATATAACTTGCACTCCAGCTGTTTAAATTTGGCATTTCCACAATCGCAGCGAAATTTCCTCTTGGTGAAGAGCTCAAACAGGTCGTGGCCTTCATGACACTTGTATGTACAGGCCAGACATATCCCAGCAGGCTCCTCTTTATCCAGGGTGCAGGTACTGCAGGCGTACAGCGCTTGTCTCTTCACATAACCCAGGGGGTAGGAGCATTTTTCGGAATTGCTCCCCGCAAAGCACAGCAGACGCCTCATCCTGCAGGGCGTCATTCTCCTCCAGGACATCCAGCAGTGACAGGACCGGCTCTACCTTTACTGCCATTTCCACCTTTACTTCCTCCTTCACTTCCTCCTCTTCATCTTCTGCAGGACTTTCAATTTCTGCAAGCTCTTCGCTGTCAGAATCATCACATGGTAGAAGATGGAAATCCTCAAGCCCGGCCTCATTTTCTTCATTTTCTCTGTTGGCGAAAGAACCGGAACAGAGAGCAACTGCTTCAGACATTAGGTCACTTTTCTCATTTTCAGCATGAGCCTTTGTACAACTAAAAGATTCTTGATTTGGACCATCATCTTGACAGACAAATTTTCCAGAGCAGAGTCCTAGCAACTCATCCATAGCCCCTATCTTGGAGTCATTTGCATCAGGCTGGCTGGTGTAGGACTGTGATTGGTGAAACTTTCCTGAGCAGAGATCTACTAGTTCGCCCATATTTGCATCCATAGCATTCTCATCCATATTGTCCATCACAAGTCTTTGCTTGGCAGAGCTGTACTTGCTCCTGTTGCGGCCAACATTTAGAAAACCATTAGCATGCGTGACAACGATCTCTTCGTTGTAATCCTCATCACTCCAAAGTAAGCTTTCCATGCAAGAATCGCTGAGCGTCTCCTCATCACTTAGTCTTGTATATGGACGGCATCCATGATCGCTGCTTTTACCAGAACACGGGGCCTTATAATCACTGTTGAGCTTTGAAGGTTGTAATTTTTTTGGTGAGAGCTCCTTAGAAACCTCTATGTTCTCTTCACTACCAGACAGCTCTGACTTTGCTTTGTTTTTCTTCTTTGACTTCAGACTCAAGAAATCTTTGAACTTTTCTCTTACTTTTTCTTTAACACTTGAGAGTTCTGGATTAAGTTCTCCTTGCTTTTGTCTTTTAGGGACGGTCGGTGGGAATTTGAACTGTTTGTGGTGAGTCTTCTCTTTGAGCTTTGCTGACTGGCCTTTTCTTGAGCTAAAGAGCCTCTTGTCTGCATATGCCTCGTGACAGGACTCTGATCCTGCTCTGACCTGTCAACGTCAGGGAAATACTTCATATGGTAATGCAGCAATTTGGCCTTGTGAAAAGATCTGGAGCAATCCAAAATCTTGCCCTTAAACTTGTTGGGTTCCAGTTCCAAGGTAACAGCTTTGGTAGCTGGATCATCAAGTTTCTTCAAAGTATTTGCTAAAGGTTCTCTACTGTCTTTAGCAGAACTGTCAGACCGTCGATTCAGCTTCATAGGAGCTGCTACTGCGGGGACAGCCGGGACCTTCTCAGCACCTTCTTGTACATGAGGGTCTTTCTCTTCTGGTTTGGTCTTGTCTGGTTTGACCTCTGGAACGCCATTCACAACATTGGATTCAACAGCTCTACAGACTCTTCTACTACTAATGGCAGCTCCTTCACTTCGGGAGTTTCAGGCTCTGCCAGGGCACACTCCTCTGGCTCCACTTCTTGTTCCTCTGGTGAAGTACTAAACTCCAGTGATGATTCCGTCTCAACAACAGACGTGGTAACCTCCATAGCATTATGGTCCTCTGGATTCTCAATCAGAGAGGGCTTGCTATCCTTTTCTTCTGTTCTCTCAAATAGTTTCATGATGGCCTCCATTTGCTGCTGGTGTCTCTGTTCCCAACCTGCCATTCTCTCTCGGTGAGCCTGTTGTTGAGCTGCAATGCTCTGTTGGTGATTTCCATTTGCTATAACCAGCTGTTTTAGCATCTCCTCCATTTTGGGTTTACTTTAACTGCCCACGGCACTCCACCACGTGTGAGGGATTTATCCGGTAGCGGGTGTGTGTGACCCACTGGATGGGTCCACTACACGCTGAACTGTACAAAAAGGCAGTTGAGGATGATTGAAAACAAATGATATGGTTTATTTTTCCATATTGCGGGATACACGTGCCAGCATCAAAACAGCATAAACAAAACAAAACATAAAATAAAACCCTTGCCACTTGGGGTGTCTACCTTCCCAACACAGGAACCTACCTATGGAGTCTGGCACAGCCTACTGCTGGGCAGACACTGCTGGTCCTACAGCAGAAAACAAAACGTCTCTTTGATATTTCTCACACAGAAATATCCATCAGCACCTCACCTCTTCAGTACTGTTTGTGACTGCTCCTTCACTCACACGGCCTCAGGATGCAGCAATCAGTCGTGATCCTTAGGCTGTCTTTATAGGGGCTTTAATTGCTTCATTTTGAACAGCTGAAGGCTTCTAACGCCCCAAACCTCTCTGGCCATCTCTGTAGCAGACTTCCAATAGTAATTGGTGTATTGTCTAAACAAGGCAGAAATATATCTCCCGTCTTGGACAACACACACAGATTTACCTCACTTCCTGTCACAGTTAGGATTAGGGTTTAGGGTTAGGGTTCAGCTTAGGGTTAGGGTTTGGGGTTAGGGTTTAGCTTAGGGTTTAGGGTTAGGGTTCAGCTTAGGGTTAGGGTTTGGGGTTAGGGTTTAGCTTAGGGTTTAGGGTTAGGGTTTAGCTTAGGGTTATGATTAGAGTTAGGTTTTAGGGTTAGGGTTTAGGGTTTAGGGTTAGGATTAGGGGTTATGGTTAAGGGTTAGGGGTTAAGGTTAGGGTTGGGGTTTCCCATCGAATCATGAGGTCAAAGATCAGAAGGCGGGTTCCCAGAGGTTAAAGGTCACAGGGTGTGGCTGACCCACCCCCACTGTCTCTTAAAAGTCGCAGTTTGCCCCTGGTCCCTTGCGTGATAGGCGTTTCCCAGCAGACACTGTGCTCAGTGTTCCGCCGATCACGGACGTCCTCTCATCTTCGGACTCAGTATCCCAGCAGACACTGTGTTCAGTGTTCCGCCGATCACGGACGTCCTCTCCTCCTCGGACTCAGTATCCCAGCAGACACTGTGTTCAGTGTTCCGCCGATCACGGACGTCCTCTCCTCCTCGGACTCAGTATCCCAGCAGACACTGTATTCAGTGTTTCGCCGATCACGGACGTCCTCTCCTCCTCGGACTCAGTATCCCAGCAGACACTGTGTTCAGTGTTCCGCCGATCACGGACGTCCTCTCCTCCTCGGACTCAGTATCCCAGCAGACACTGTGTTCAGTGTTCCGCCGATCACGGACGTCCTCTCCTCCTCGGACTCAGTATCCCAGCAGACACTGTATTCAGTGTTTCGCCGATCACGGACGTCCTCTCCTCCTCGGACTCAGTATCCCAGCAGACACTGTATTCAGTGTTTAGCCGATTACGGACGTCCTCTTCTCCTCGGACTCAGTATCCCAGCAGACACTGTGCTCAGTGTTCCGCCGATCACGGACGTCCTCTCCTCCTCGGACTCAGTATCCCAGCAGACACTGTATTCAGTGTTTCGCCGATTACGGACGTCCTCTTCTCCTCGGACTCAGTATCCCAGCAGACATTGTGTTCTGTGTTCCGCCGATCACGGATGTCCTCTTATCCTGGGACTTGGTTTCCCAGCAGACACTGTATTCAGTGTTCCGCCGATCACAGACATCTTTTCATCCTCGGACAAGAGAACGTCCATCACTGAACACAGTGTCTGCTGGGAAACCGAGTCCGAGGAAGAGAACATGTGCGTGATAGGCTGTTGGCAAACGCCTATCGCGGAACGGGACCAGGAGGAGACCACGACTTTTAAACATATTGAATGGATTCCCGCAGCCTGTAAACATGAGGGATCACTCATCACTGACCACCAACATAAGGGATCACTCATCACTGACCACCAACATGAGGGATCACTCATCACTGACCACCAACATAAGGGATCACTCATCACTGACCACCAACATAAGGGATCACTCATCACTGACCACCAACATAAGGGATCACTCATCACTGACCACCAACATGAGGGATCACTCATCACTGACCACCAACATAAGGGATCACTCATCACTGACCACCAACATAAGGGATCACTCATCACTGACCACCAACATAAGGGATCCCTCATCACTGACCACCAACATGAGGGATCACTCATCACTGACCACCAACATAAGGGATCACTCATCACTGACCACCAACATAAGGGATCCCTCATCACTGACCACCAACATGAGGGATCACTCATCACTGACCACCAACATAAGGGATCACTCATCACTGACCACCAACATAAGGGATCCCTCATCACTGACCACCAACATAAAGGATCACTCATCACTGACCACCAACATAAGGGATCACTCATCACTGACCTCCAACATAAGGGATCACTCATCACTGACCACCAACATGAGGGATCACTCATCACTGACCACCAACATAAGGGATCACTCATCACTGACCACCAACATAAGGGATCACTCATCACTGACCACCAACATAAGGGATCACTCATCACTGACCACCAACATAAGGGATCACTCATCACTGACCACCAACATGAGGGATCACTCATCACTGACCACCAACATAAGGAGGCATTCACCACTTACCCCTAACGTAAGGGTTCAAGAACAAGTTTGCCTGAATTTTTCTGCATCAACATTTCATTGTTTTATTTTTATTTTATAAATAAAAAGTCGCCATTTGTCCACAAGGAGGAGTGAATATAAATCTCAACAACTGAAACCTTTCTTTTTGAGAATTAAAGGCAGTCTATGCGTCAGGGTATCCTAATTGGAAGGCACCTTTAGAAGGAAGACGAGAGGATTTCCCAACTTGGAGGAGACCCTGGGAAATAAACTCACATCCTTGGGGGACTATATTGCCAAACTAGCCTGAAATGACTTCCAACCAGAGCTGGAATTTTGTGTTTGGGGCAAATTGTTGCTTCGGCCAGCTTGCTGCGTTCACTTTCCACACAACCCTACGGTGATCAAGGCCTCCACACCACCGAGAAGATCTTTGTCGTCTCGGATACTTGTACCTTCATAGCACGTTGAAATGGCAGATATAAATAGCAAGTTAATGAATTAAATGTATTTTTATCATAAGGCCCCGCCCACTTTTGTGGATCTTATACCACCTTGGCAAACCCTCCATTGGCTCCCTTTTACACCAACAAGTCATTATGAACATTTTACGATCTACGAAAATTGTAACGTTGCGTTATAATTAGGGCTCTCCAGGGCAGATCTGCGGCGCCAATACAAGGCAGGTCCTCCGAGCGGCGTGGTATTTTTGGAAGGTTGGCAACATCCCAGGAAACAGTTTACAAAGAATGTAGAGAAATAAAGGAGTAGTAAAAGGTTTATTTATAAAAAGTTATTGGTGTGGAGGAGCTCAGTGTAAAAATCACGTTACAGCGATAAGAGAACACATGACAAGACCCAGCTCACCTGCATGCGGATTTTTGCTAAGATTTCAAGTGACCATTTTTTATTGGCCCTTATTTGGGTTTGCGAAACCGCGGCGAAAACTGCCCATATTTGGCCCATTGGCCCACCGAATCCCTAGCCGCTAGAATGGACGTGTATTTGGTCAATAACATCATTCAGGATTCTGTTATTTAGTGGCGATCGTGTGGTGGGGCAACATCATCGGGCAGCAGGACGTCCTGTTTGAGGCGGGTAGCCAGGGATGGACTGGCCATTGGGACTACCGAGAGTTTCCCGGTGGGCCGATGGCTCAGTGGGCCGGCTTCAGTGACAGCAGACCGCCCCCCTCCGCTCCTCTGTCTGTCCCTCCCTGCAGTGCTCACATCCTCTTCCTACCCGCAGCACTCACCTGGGTGGGAACAAAGTAGCAAGGGGAGGGGCAGGGGGGACAACAGGAGAGCATGGGGGGACCAGAAGGAGCATGAGGGAGGGGACAGATAGCTGACTCAACAGCTATGGCCTGGGAGTTTCTCACTTCTGCCTAATCTTGTCCCATGGGGGGGGGGGGGGCACTGAACTGATTCTTTGCCCAGGGTGAAATAATGTCTAGCTTCCCCACTGGTACTACCTATAAGAGTACCAGTACCAGTCGTTCTACTCTAATAAATTAGAATGGCTAGTGCCTAGTGAAGTGGGAGAGGGGGCTTGGGTGGCTGGGGCGGAGGGCGGGAGTTGTCCAGCTGCCATGGGAGAGACCTGTCAAAGTGGGACAGTCTGGATGAAGTCCAGGGCCACATTTTTGTCCCAGTCCAGCCCTGGGGGTAGCTGGTGCAATGGTGGATGGTGAGAGTGCAAGGGTGGCTTGCGTAGTGGTAGGTGGTGAGAGTGTAAGTTGGCTGGTACATGGCGTGGTTGGTGCAGTTGTAGATAGTAGGTGGATGGATGGCTGGTGCAGTGGAGGGTGGTGAAGATGGCGTGGTTGGTGCAGTTGTAGATAGTAGGTGGGTGGATGGCTGGTGCAGTGGAGGGTGGTGAAGATGGCGTGGTTGGTTCAGTTGTAGATAGTAGGTGGATGGATGGCTGGTGCAGTGGAGGGTGGTGAAGATGGCGTGGTTTGTGCAGTTGTAGATAGTAGGTGGATGGATGGATGGCTGGTGCAGTGGAGGAGGGTGAAGATGGCGTGGTTGGTGCATTTCTAGATAGTAGGTGGATGGATGGCTGGTGCAGTGGAGGGTGGTGAAGATGGCGTGGTTGGTGCAGTTGTAGATAGTAGGTGGATGGATGGATGGCTGGTGCAGTGGAGGGTGGTGAAGATGGCGTGGTTGGTGCAGTTGTAGATAGTAGGTGGATGGATGGCTGGTGCAGTGGAGGGTGGTGAAGATGGCGAGGTTGGTGCAGTTGTACATAGCAGGTGGATGGATGGCTGGTGCAGTGGAGGGTGGTGAAGATGGCGTGGATGGTGCAGTTGTAGATAGTAGGTGGATAGATGGCTGGTGCAGTGGAGGGTGGTGAAGATGGCGTGGTTAGTGCAGTTGTAGATAGTAGGTGGATGGATGGCTGGTGCAGTGGAGGGTGGTGAAGATGGCGTGGTTAGTGCAGTTGTAGATAGTAGGTGGATGGATGGCTGGTGCAGTGGAGGGTGGTGAAGATGGCGAGGTTGGTGCAGTTGTACATAGCAGGTGGATGGATGACTGGTGCAGTGGTAAGTGGTGAGAGTAGGGATGTGTCTGGTGCAGTGGTAGGTAGTTAG
Organism: Rana kukunoris; assembly: GCA_029574335.1. Lineage (NCBI taxonomy): Eukaryota > Metazoa > Chordata > Amphibia > Anura > Ranidae > Rana > Rana kukunoris. Next base: position 50,299 of record JAJQKJ010002649.1, on the reverse strand, counting down.
ACAGAGAGGAAGCTGGTGTTGTGATGAATGGTGAGAGTGCAACAGTGGCTGGCGTAGTGGTAGGTGGTCACAGTTGGGGTTAACTTGTGTAGTGGGGGGGGGGGGTGGTTGGTGCAGTTGTAGACAGTAGGAGTAGGATCGATGGCTGGCACTGTGGTAGGTGGTGAGAATCGAAGGTGGATTGGCTGGTGCAGTAATAGATTATTAGATTGGGGAGGATGGCTGGTGCAGGTGGTAAGGTAGGGGGGGGGTGTCTAGTGTAGTGGTGGGTGGATGTGATGAGAGTAGGTGGTGGCTGGTGCCATTGTGGGTAGTAAGAGTAGAAGTTTAGTTGGTGCAGGGGTGGGTGGTGAGTATGCAGGGGTGACTGGTGGTCTGAGTGGATGTTGGCTGGTGCATTGTTGGCTCGTGAGGATGGGGTGGCTAGTGCAGGTGCCAAGGTGGGGGGGGGTGTCTAGTGTAGTGGTGGGTGGATGTGATGAGAGTAGGTGGTGGCTGGTGCCATTGTGGGTAGTAAGAGTAGAAGTTTAGTTGGTGCAGGGGTGACTGGTGGTCTGAGTGGGTGTTGGCTGGTGCATTGGTGGCATGGTGAGGATGGCGTGGCTGGAGCAGGTGGTAAGGGGGGGGGGGTGTTAGCATAGTGGTAGGTGGAGGTGGTCAGATAGGGAGGGGGAGGTGGCTGGTGCCATAGTGGGTAGTTGTTGCAGGGGGAGATGGTGAGAATATTTGGGCATGGCTGGTGCAGTAGTAAGTGGTGAAAATTATGAGGTGGCTGGTGCGGTGGCAGGCAGTGAGAGTAGGGGGTTAGCTGGTGAAGTGGTGGGTGGTCAGAGTGGATGTTGGCTGTTGCACTGAGGGGTGGTAAGGATGGGTGGCTGCTGCAGGCTTAGATAGTAAGAGTGGGCTAGATGGCTGGTGCAGTGGTAGGTATTGAGACATTGGGTAGCTGGCGCAGTGGTGGGTGGTGAGAGTACAAGGGTGGCTGGCGCAGTGGTGGTTGGTGAGAGTACAAGGGTGGCTGGCGCAGTGGTGGGTGGTGAGAGTACAAGGGTGGCTGGCGCAGTGGTGGGTGGTGAGAGTACAAGGGTGGCTGGCGCAGTGGTGGGTGGTGAGAGTACAAGGGTGGCTGGCGCAGTGGTGGGTGGTGAGAGTACAAGGGTGGCTGGCGCAGTGGTGGGTGGTGAGAGTACAAGGGTGGCTGGCGCAGTGGTGGGTGGTGAGAGTACAAGGGTGGCTGGCGCAGTGGTGGGTGGTGAGAGTACAAGGGTGGCTGGCGCAGTGGTGGGTGGAGAGAGTACAAGGGTGGCTGGCGCAGTGGTAGGTGGAGAGAGTGGGAATGAATTGGTTGGAACAGTTGCAGATAAGAGTTTGGGGAGAGTGGCTGGTGCGGGTGGTAAGAGTGGCCCGGGGAGTGGTATTGAGTAGTGGCAGGTGGTGAAAGTGGAAGGGTGGCTGGTGAGAGATGGCAGAGGGCTGGTGAATTGTCAGGTGGTCAAGAAGGGGGTTGGGTGGCTGGAGCAATGTTGTGTGGTGAAAGTTGGGGGGGGTTTGGCTGGAACAATGATGGGTAGAAAGATGGTGTAACGGTGGGTGGTGCCAATCATGGGGGTGGTGCGTTAGGAAGAGAGGGTGCTGTTCTGTAAACCTAGCCACCCCCCTCTACTCAGCAGCACCTGCAGGTGGTAAGAGTGGGCCGGGGAGTGGTATAGGGTAGTGGCAGGTGGTGAAAGTGGAAGGGTGGCTGGTGTAGTGGTGGGTGGCGATTGAAGGGCGAGGGCCGTTGACTTGTCAGGTGGTCAAGAAAGGGGGATTGGGTGGCTGGAGCAATGGTGGGTGGTGAGAGATGGGCGAGGCCTGGTGAATTGTCAGGTGGCAAGAATAGGGGTTGGGTGGCTGGTGAAGTGGTGGGTGGTGAAAGTGGGGGGGATTGGCTGGAACAGTGATGGGTGGTAAGATGGGGTAAGTGGGGGGGGAGGGTGTGCCAATCATGGTGGTGGTGTGTTAGAGATGTTCAGGGACATGTGGTCGGAGAAGGATCGTGTCTCCAGCAGCAGAAAATGAAGGGGCACACCTCTCTTCCTGGCCACCACATCCAGGGCCTCTGATAGGGGGACCACCAGCCCTCCTGTAGGGGGCCCAGGCACACAGAGGGGCCCGAACAGCTGGAGGAATCTGTGTGGCCGGGCAGAGGGGCAATTAGAGAAAGATGCCCTGTGCTGCTCTCTGTAGCAGCTGAAAGACGGTTTCTCTTCCTCCCATCGGCATTCAGCTTCATCGTTCCTTTAATTACTTGCCCCTGGTCTGCCCACTTCTGATCCCTCCCATGTGCCCCCCTGTCACTGTGCCAAGCCCCCTCCCGTGGCACTGCCGGCTCCCCTGTCCTGTAAAAAAAAAAAAGAAAAAAAATGTAACATTGTAATAAATATTTTATTTAAATTTTTAAATTAAATAATTTAAAAAATGTAAAAAAAAAAATATTGAAAAATTATAATTTTTTTAAATAAAAATGTAAAAATTAAATAAAAAAAAGGGCCAGTTTTTGCTGGTTGTAGATCAAATAAACAATAAATCTAACACAAAAACGGTGTGAATTAGCCCTTTTTGAAATAGTTATTTTACATTTTTATTTAAAAAAATTATATATTTTTTAAAAAAAATTACATTTTTATATATATATCATTTTTTTCAATAAAAATGTATTTTTTAAATAGTTATTTTACATTTTTATTTAAAAAATATATATATATATATAAATGTAAAAATATGTAAAAAAAAATATATATATTTTTTTTAAATAAAAATGTAAAATAACTATTTAAAAAATACATATTTAAAAATATTATATATATATAAAAATGTAAAAAAAAAATAAAAAATATATAATTTTTTAAAATAAAAATGTAAAATAACTATTTAAAAAAGGGGTTAATTCACACCATTTTTGTTAGATTTGTATTAGCTAATAATAATTTTAGTGTATTTTTAGTGAAAATATTGTTTTGATATATTTACTTATTTCCACTCTGGTTGGTTGTAGATCAAATAATAAACAAAGTGCCAAGTACTGGGGGGGGGTGCAGTGCCCTGGTTTTATCACATAGGGTGCAGGTACGATGTGGCACTGCCGGCTTCTCTGTCCTGTAAAAAAAAATGTAACTTTGTAATAAATATATATTTTTTATTTTAAAATTAAATCATTTTAAAAATGTAAAAATATATATATATTTTTTTTTTCAAATAAAAATGTAAAAAAATATATCATTTTTTAAAATAAAAATGTAAAATAACTATTTAAAAAGGGCTAATTCACACAGGTTCTTTGTTAGATTTGTATTAGCTAAAAATAATTTTAGTGTATTTTTAGTGAAAATATTGTTGTGATATATTTCCATATTTCCATTTTTCGCCCGTTTTTGCTGGTTGTAGATTGAATAATAAACAACACGCCAAGTCCAGTGCGGGGGGGCGGGGGGGGTGCAGTGCCCCGGATACCGGTTTTGTCACGTAGGGTGCAGGTACGGTGCGGCAGGTGATGATACGCCCAGCAAATGGAATGCAGTAAAAAAAAATACTATTTTTATGGGCCGAGTCGTAGTGCGGAAAATTATTAGTGTTAATTTTATCCACTTATCCGGCAGCTATAATCAGAGAGGAACACTCACTGTGACATCATCACCACAAAGGTGTCACCCGGACCCAACTGGGACATGGAGACCGTATATATAGAGAGAGTCCGACACCTCGGCGTTGTACTGTATGGACAACCGCTCTATGCCCCGAGACAACCCACGCAGGTAAGTGACCACCAGCTCCCGCACAAAGACTCAAAAAACAAGCTTGATTTTTTTTTTATGCTTCCAGATGTATTACTGGCCACATAGAGAAAGTCTAGGACTATTGTTTTTTATTTAACGTTTTTGTTTTTTGTTTTTTTGTTTTATCAAATGCATTTTTCTTTCTTTTTATTTAATAATTTATTTATTTTTTACTACATTTATTGTTTTTTATTTGATTTTTTTTATGCTGCTAGTAATGATGGATCCTACTAGCTACATAGTGAAAGTCTAGGACTATTATTATTATTATTATTATTATTATTATTTTAACAAATAGATTATTCTTTAATTTTATTTAATAATTTAATTATTTTTTACTACATTTTTTGGATTTTTTCATGCTGCTAGTAATGATGAATTCCTTATTAATGTATTACTAGCCACACAGTAACCATCCAGGAATATTATTATTATTTGATAGTTTTGTGTTTGTTTTCTTGCTTGATTGGTCGTGCTTGTTTTTGTGAGTGATTTTTGTTGACTGGGAGTGATTTTTGGTCAGAGTATGACAGAGAGGAAGAGGAAATTAAATTTTTCTTTGAGGGAGAAACAGATTCTTGCCCGGGGCCATTAGCGATTATGGGCGTTTCCTCCACGGCCCGGACAGTGCCAACACCACCCCGGCCAGGAGGAGGGAGATTTTGGACCTCATCACTGAGCAGGTCAATTCTGCCGGGGAGGGGGAGACACGGAACCGGTCTGGGATTGATAAAAAGATAAATGACCTCCGGCGTCTGGTCAAAAAGAAGCTGGCCAAAATGCTTGCCCATGCCAGGGGCACAGGAGGGGGCCCACCATGCCGTGTTAGGCTGACAGCGGAGGAGCGTGCGGTGGCCCAGACCTTTCATAGGCAAGAAGTGGAGGGCCTGCCCGGCTATGACTCAAGTCATGAAGGCGTGATGCCAGGTAAGGTTTTTTTTCCTATCAGGTGTGTAGCATGTGTGGGGGAGGGGGTAAAAGGGAATATGTGGCAAGTGTGTGGATCCTCCAACCTGTGAATGGTTGGGTGGGTGGGTGCTGGGCCATCTGGCCTGACCGAACCATCCCCAGGACAGCAGCCTAATGAGGCCCCCCTGACAAGGCCGGAGTCCGCGGAGGAGGTTGAAGAGGAGGAGGAGGAGGTTGAGGAGGAGGAGGTTGAACAGGAGGAGTTTGAGGAGGAGGAGGAGTCCATGTCAGGCACTGGACTATTGTTTTTGGATGACTCTTCCCCTCTGGCTGGCAGCAGCCAGCCCTCCCTAAGGGGGAGCCCCCCCCTCCTCCCCCAACATGGCTCCCCTCCCAAGGGGCTCCCCTTCTCCCCGGCCACAAGCATCAGCTGGAGGCAGGAAGGCGACCCAGAAGACCAGGGGGGTGGCCGATCTCCTGCCCGCCACCCTGAGAAGGGACCAGTTCCTCCAGACCCGCCATCTGGGACAGGTCAGCCAGACATTGGTGCAGATGGAGGAGAGCCTGTCCTCCATCAAGGATACGCTGGGGAACCTGGACTCCCACTCCCGGGCTTTCAGAAACTGCCTTAACGACCTGCAGACTACATCAGCAGGCGTTGGGCAGGATGTGAGGGCCCTTACCCAGGCTATCCAGGCCAACACGGCAACACTAGGTGCTGCCCTGGACAGAATAGCCGTGGCCTTGGAGGGCAGGCCGCCAGTAGGGGCAGAGACCAGTGGCTGCTCATCCTTCCCCGGTTTACCCCCTCCCCCATGAGTCTCCCCAGAGGAGCCGGGGCCGTGGCCGGGGGCGCCCCAGGCGTGGCTCACGTCAAGGGCACTAATTATTTTTCCCCCTTTTTTGGGGGCCTTTTTTTTTTCCTGGAAATTTTTGGATTTTGCTGGTAATTTTTTTTTATTTTGTATTTTTTTTTTGGGTTGTGAATGCTGTGTGAATGTGGGGGTGACATTCCTGCCGGAAAAGGGGTGTCACCCTCAATTTTGGTGGAGAAGGGTTCCCCAGGACCAGGGAGAAGTGATCCCCAGGTCCGTGTGAATGGTGTATGAATGTACAGTGACATAATTGGAGCCTTGGCGTGGCGTTGCTGCTCACAAGTCCTGCATGGTGGACTGGTGCCAATCCAATTTGATGAGGATGTGGGGTGTGTGTGCTAGGGACCACAGTGCTGTGCATGCATGCATTCTCATTGTGCCATGATTAATGTGTGTGTTTAACGTGCAAAGATGCATAATGTGAGCTGTCTCCTGGCTGCTCTTCCCTCAGAAGACGGGGTAACCTCGGTTAGGGGGGGATTGTCTGGTTCAGGGGTCAGGTCATCACGTAGGCCAATCTGCAGGCCCTTTCTTACTGCAAAGTTCTGCAGCATGCAACATGCACCGATGATCTGGCACACAAAGTTTGGGGAATACAACAGTGTACCCCCAGACTTATCCAGGCATCGGAAACGTGACTTCAGGAGGCCAAAGGTGCGCTCCACCACTGCTCGGGTTTGGGCATGTGCTTGATTGTATCTTTCCTCTCCTGGGGTTTGGGGGTTCCGGATAGGAGTCATGAGATGGGGTCCCAGTGCATATGCAGAGTCACCTGTAAGGGAAAAGACTGGAGGATGTTAGTCATGCATGTGCCCCTTGTGATGTGTGCATCATGGGGGGGGACAGTCATGCCTGCCACCCATGTCACTCACCAACCAGCCAGCTGTCCCCATACATGTTCTGCTCGAATTCCGCTGGGATGGGACTCTGACGGTATATGAAGCTGTCATGGCTGGACCCGGGGTGTTTGGCACGGATGTGCCATATGAGGCGTTGGGCATCAGCTATCACCTGTACGTTGATGGAATGCCAATGCTTCCGATTGCGGTATATGTGCTCTGTGTCCCGGGGGGGCTGGAGTGCCACATGTGTGCAATCAATGGCCCCCACAGTGCGTGGGAATCCTGCAATTCTGTAGAAATCTGTCATTGCCTTCAGCCGCAGCTCCTCAGTGGTTGGTCTGATGAACTGGTTGGCCATGCGTCTGAGGATTGCAGGGACAACCTGGTGCACACATCTGCTCATGGAGGACTGTGACATCCCAGCCACCACTCCACTTGTACGCTGGAATGATCCACTGGCGGGGCCCATGGCTGGATGTACCGGGGGCCCATGGCTGGATGTACCGGGCCTGGCCCCGGTGGACCTGGTCATGGGCAGGCTGCTGGGCCTGGTCAATTAACCTGGGTGAGTACAGGGGGGCAGGACCTCTTTAGGGAGAATGGGGAGATGCATATGGTGGTAGGTGGAGGAGGGCATGGTTGGGCTCTGCGAATAATGTGTATACGGATGGTGCAGTGGGCAGGTATTTCTTTAATAGACTATGTGACTGATTGTTTTACATCTTATCTTTGTATTTGAAACCTCGATGTATGTCTCTTTTTTTACCTGTGTCTCAATAAACTTATTTTCTGGATTAAAAAAAAGAAAAGATCCACTGGCAAGGAAATGGAGTGTTGCCAGGACCTTGACCAGTGGCTGCACTGCATGTGAGCGGTGTGTTGGGCTGGTGATGGCGATACACCTCAGAATCACTCATGCCAAACAGGTCTATGCGGGTGCGGTATATCCTCTCCCGTGCCCTCCTCCGTGCCCTCCTCCGTGCCCTCCTCCGTGCCCTCCTCCTTCTTTGCTCCTCTGAAGTCAGTAGTATAGCTATGAGCATGGATGCCCCTGGCATGTTGGCATACAGATTGTTGTGCAACACGTGTGACTGCTGAGCTCCTCACTAACAGTGTTGCTTTATCTGACATGTAGCCGATTTTTCTCATTTTAGACCAGCTTTTATCAGCTCTAATTTTAGACAGGACATTTTGCTGTTGCGCACACCGCGTCGCCTGCGCTGCCCCAACGTTCTTTTGTGGATCCCCGTAAGTCCCTCATTAGCATATTTGACTAGCAAATCAATGGTCTGTCTAGCGCAGTTTTGCGCGGACGGATGCGCCAGTCTAACGAAATTACGCGGGACAAAAAAAAGTAGATTTCTTGCGTATCTCGTTCTGGGGACGCCGCGCATCGAAACGCACGCGCACATTTAGACTTACGCACGCGCATCTCCTGTTACGCAGGCGTAATCGCTCTCTGAATCTGGCCCATTATTCTTTGTTTTAATCTTTTTATCACGTTTATCGTTTTTTTTTTTTTTTGTTTTTTTTTAATGCTGCTTTTAATAATGAATTTCTTCCAAATTATTACTAGCCACATAGTAAAGATCCAGTACTACTATTTTTTTTATATATAAAATGCATTATTCTTTAGGCTTTATTTTTTATTTATTTGTTATTATTATTCTACATTGCATTTATTGAACGCCTGCCAAAAAAATTGTTTTTATGCAATTTTGTTGGCATTGTGTTTTTTTTTTTCATTCTGACTAAATAATAATTCTCTGCAACTTGATTATTTATATTTTAAGGCCTATTTACTTGTTATTTTATACTCTAATATATAAAGGCCATAGGCAAAAAATGCTGCAGTTTTAAAAAATGTTGTTTTACTGGCGTATTATTCTATTTGAATGCCAGCCGAGTAATACAACTTTGGGCCAGATTCAGGTAGATGGGAGCATCTTTGCTCCGGAGTAACGCTTCTCATTTGCGTTGCGCTGCAGAAATTTTAGGAGCAAGTGCTGTCATTCACGAAGCACTTGCTCCTAAAGTTGCGGCAGCGCATCGCAAATGAGCCGGCGGAATTCAAATTGGGCGGGTACGGGGCGTGTAGTATTTAAACGAAGCGCGTTCCCGCCGCGAACGTACTGCGCATGCGTCGAGTGTTAAAACATCCCCGTGCGCATGCTCCAAATTTTGTGAATGAACGTCAATGACGTCACATTCCCATTCATGACCGTTTTACGCAAGCGACGTTTTTTTTTTTTTTTTCGACGCGATGACGACGCCTATACCTAACATAGGATATTCCAACCCCATGTAGGTATAACTATGCGCCGCGTATCCCGTCCGGAAACGTCGTAACGTCACTGCGTCGCGCTGGAATGCGATCGTGAATTGCCGATTTCCGCTCATTAACATATTTTTTGAGCGGAAATCGGCGGGAACGCCCCCGGCGCCATTTTTAAGTTGAAGTAACGATGCGATGGCGAAACTCAGTTACGCTGCTCGCATCGGAACTTCAACCCGGCGTTTCTTGTTTTCTGGTTACAGAGACGCCGGCTCAAAGTCACAGTTAGGCTGGCGGATCACTCGATCCGCCAGCGTAACCTTTCCTGAATCTGGCCCTTTCTGTTTTCATTTATTTAAAGTTATTTTAACTTAATGTATTGAATTATATATATATTATGTATTTGTTATAGTAGTATTTAAATGTCCTTCCTTAATTTCCATCCCCCATTTTGATCCCCCTACATCTTCTGTAGCAATCCCCCGATATCTCCCTCCGGAAGTATTCCTATATTCCCTTCCATAACTCCTCCCACATCTTCCATAACTCCTCCTATATCTCTATCCTAAAGTATTCCTATATTCCCTTTCATAACTTCTCCCACATCTTCTATAACTCCTCCCACGTCTTCCATAACTCCTCCCACGTCTTCCATAACTCCTCCTATATCTCTATCCTAAAGTATTCCTATATTCCCTTTCATAACTTCTCCCACATCTTCTATAACTCCTCCCACGTCTTCCATAACTCCTCCCACGTCTTCCATAACTCCTCCTATATCTCTATCCTAAAGTATTCCTATATTCCCTTTTATAACTTCTCCCACATCTTCCATAACTCCTCCCACGTCTTCCATAACTCCTCCTATATCTCTATCCTAAAGTATTTCTACTTTCCCTTCCATAAATCCTCCCACATCTTCCATAACTCCTCCTATATCTCTATCCTAAAGTATTCCTATATTCCCTTTCATAACTCCTCCCATGTCTTCCATAACTCCTCCTATATCTCTATCCTAAAGTATTCCTATATTCCCTTCCATAACTCCTCCCACATCTCCCATAACTCCTCCCACATCTTCCATAACTCCTCCTATATCTCTATCCTAAAGTATTCCTATATTCCCTTTCATAACTCCTCCCATGTCTTCCATAACTCCTCCTATATCTCTATCCTAAAGTATTTCTACTTTGCCTTCCATAAATCCTCCCACATCTTCCATAACTCCTCCCACATCTTTCATAACTCCTCCTATATCTCTATCCTAAAGTATTCCTATATTCCCTTCCATAACTCCTCCCACATCTTCCATAACTCCTCCTATATCTCTATCCTAAAGTATTCCTATATTCCCTTTCATAACTCCTCCCACATCTTCCATAAATCCTCCCACATCTTCCATAACTCCTCCTATATCTCTATCCTAAAGTATTCCTATATTCCCTTTCATAACTCCTCCAATGTCTTCCATAACTCCTCCTATATCTCTATCCTAAAGTATTCCTATATTCCCTTCCATAACTCCTCCCACATCTCCCATAACTCCTCCCACATCTTCCATAACTCCTCCTATATCTCTATCCTAAAGTATTCCTATATTCCCTTTCATAACTCCTCCCATGTCTTCCATAACTCCTCCTATATCTCTATCCTAAAGTATTTCTACTTTGCCTTCCATAAATCCTCCCACATCTTCCATAACTCCTCCCACATCTTCCATAACTCCTCCTATATCTCTATCCTAAAGTATTCCTATATTCCCTTCCATAACTCCTCCCACATCTTCCATAACTCCTCCTATATCTCTATCCTAAAGTATTCCTATATTCCCTTTCATAACTCCTCCCACATCTTCCATAACTCCTCCCACTTCTTCCATAACCTCTTTACAGTTCCTCTCTACACGCTCTCTCTACACTTCCTCTCTACACTTCCTCTCTACACTTTCTCTTTACACTTCCTCTTTACACTTCCTCTCTACACTTCCTCTCTACACGCCCTCTCTACACGCCCTCTCTACACGCCCTCTCTACACTTCCTCTCTACACGCCCTCTCTACAGTTCAATGTTCAATCGTCTCCTATATTTTCTTTCTTCATAACCCCCCGACCCGGACCCATAAACCCTGACCCATCCTCTCATATCTCAGTCTACACCGTTTATCCTCAATATTCCTTCTATGACTCCTTCTACACCTCAATACTCTTTCATACTTCATCCAACACCTTCACTTCATCCTTCTTCTTCTCCCATACCTCCTCCTCCATCTTCTCCCATACCTCATCCTACACCTTCTCCCATACCTCCTCCTACATCTTCTCCCATACCTCATCCTACACCTTCTCCCATACCTCCTCCTCCATCTTCTCCCATACCTCATCCTACACCTTCTCCACTACCTCATCCTACACCTTCTCCCATACCTCCTCCTACATCTTCTCCCATACCTCCTCCTACATCTTCTCCCATACCTCCTCCTACACCTTCTCCCATACCTCATCCTACATCTTCTCCCATACCTCATCCTACATCTTCTCCCATACCTCCTCCTACATCTTCTCCCATACCTCCTCCTACACCTTCTCCACTACCTCATCCTACACCTTCTCCCATACCTCATCCTACATCTTCTCCCATACCTCCTCCTACACCTTCTCCCATACCTCCTCCTACATCTTCTCCCATACCTCCTCCTACACCTTCTCCCATACCTCCTCCTACATCTTCTCCCATACCTCATCCTACACCTTCTCCACTACCTCATCCTACACCTTCTCCCATACCTCATCCTACATCTTCTCCCATACCTCCTCCTACATCTTCTCCCATACCTCCTCCTACATCTTCTCCTATACCTCATCCTACACCTTCTCCCATACCTCATCCTACATCTTCCCCCATAGCTCATCCTACACCTTCTCCCATACCTCCTCCTCCATCTTCTCCCATACCTCATCCTACACCTTCTCCACTACCTCATCCTACACCTTCTCCCATACCTCATCCTACATCTTCTCCCATACCTCATCCTACACCTTCTCCCATACCTCATCCTACATCTTCTCCCATACCTCATCCTACACCTTCTCCCATACCTCATCCTACATCTTCTCCCATACCTCACCCTACATCTTCTCCCATACCTCCTCCTACATCTTCTCCCATACCTCCTCCTACATCTTCTCCCATACCTCATCCTACATCTTCTCCCATACCTCATCCTACACCTTCTCCCATACCTCATCCTACATCTTCTCCCATACCTCACCCTACATCTTCTCCCATACCTCCTCCTACATCTTCTCCCATACCTCCTCCTACATCTTCTCCCATACCTCACCCTACATCTTCTCCCATACCTCATCCTACATCTTCTCCCATACCTCCTCCTACATCTTCTCCCATACCTCATCGTACATCTTCTCCCATACCTCCTCCTACATCTTCTCCCATACCTCCTCCTACATCTTCTCCCATACCTCATCCTACACCTTCTCCCATACCTCACCCTACATCTTCTCCCATACCTCATCCTACACCTTCTCCCATACCTCATCCTACATCTTCTCCTATACCTCCTCCTACACCTTCTCCCATACCTTATCCTACACCTTCTCCCATACCTCCTCCTACATCTTCTCCCATACCTCCTCCTACATCTTCTCCCATACCTCATCCTACACCTTCTCCCATACCTCATCCTACATCTTCTCCCATACCTCCTCCTACATCTTCTCTCATACCTCCTCCTACATCTTCTCCCATACCTCATCCTACATCTTCTCCCATACCTCCTCCTACATCTTCTCCCATACCTCATCCTACACCTTCTCCCATACCTCATCCTACATCTTCTCCCATACCTCCTCCTACATCTTCTCCCATACCTCCTCCTACACCTTCTCCCATACCTCCTCCTACATATTCTCCCATACCTCATCCTACATCTTTTCCCATACCTCATCCTACACCTTCTCCCATACCTCATCCTACATCTTCTCCCATACCTCATCCTACATCTTCTCCCATACCTCCTCCTACATCTTCTCTCATACCTCCTCCTACATCTTCTCCCATACCTCATCCTACACCTTCTCCCATACCTCATCCTACACCTTCTCCCATACCTCCTCCTACATCTTCTCCCATACCTCATCCTACATCTTCTCCCATACCTCCTCCTACACCTTCTCCCATACCTCATCGTACATCTTCTCCCATACCTCCTCCTACATCTTCTCCCATACCTCCTCCTACATCTTCTCCCATACCTCCTCCTACATCTTCTCACATAACTCCTCCTACATCTTCTCCCATACCTAACCCTACAATTTCTCCCATACCTCCTCCTACATCTTCTCCCATACCTCATCCTACACCTTCTCCCATACCTCATCCTACATCTTTTCCCATACCTCATCCTACACCTTCTCCCATACCTCCTCCTACATCTTCTCCCATACCTCCTCCTACATCTTCTCCCATACCTCATCCTACACCTTCTCCGATACCTCATCCTACATCTTCTCCCATACCTCATCCTACATCTTCTCCCATACCTCATCCTACACCTTCTCCCATACCTCCTCCTACATCTTCTCCCATACCTCCTCCTACATCTTCTCCCATACCTCCTCCTACATCTTCTCCCATACCTCAGCCTACATCTTCTCCCATACCTCATCCTACATCTTCTCCCATACCTCCTCCTACATCTTCTCCCATACCTCATCGTACATCTTCTCCCATACCTCATCCTACATCTTCTCCCATACCTCCTCCTACATCTTCTCCCATACCTCATCCTCCATCTTCTCCCATACCTCATCCTACATCTTCTCCCATACCTCATCCTACATCTTCTCCCATACCTCCTCCTACATCTTCTCCCATACCTCATCGTACATCTTCTCCCATACCTCATCCTACATCTTCTCCCATACCTCCTCCTACATCTTCTCCCATACCTCATCCTCCATCGTTTCCCATACCTCATCCTACACCTTCTCCCATACCTCCTCCTACATCTTCTCCCATACCTCCTCCTACATCTTCTCCCATACCTCATCCTACACCTTCTCCCATACCTCATCCTACATCTTCTCCCATACCTCATCCTACATCTTCTCCCATACCTCATCCTACACCTTCTCCCATACCTCCTCCTACATCTTCTCCCATACCTCCTCCTACATCTTCTCCCATACCTCCTCCTACATCTTCTCCCATACCTCAGCCTACATCTTCTCCCATACCTCATCCTACATCTTCTCCCATACCTCCTCCTACATCTTCTCCCATACCTCATCGTACATCTTCTCCCATACCTCATCCTACATCTTCTCCCATACCTCCTCCTACATCTTCTCCCATACCTCATCCTCCATCTTCTCCCATACCTCATCCTACATCTTCTCCCATACCTCATCCTACATCTTCTCCCATACCTCATCCTACATCTTCTCCCATACCTCCTCCTACATCTTCTCCCATACCTCATCGTACATCTTCTCCCATACCTCATCCTACATCTTCTCCCATACCTCCTCCTACATCTTCTCCCATACCTCATCCTCCATCTTCTCCCATACCTCATCCTACATCTTCTCCCATACCTCCTCCTACATCTTCTCCCATACCTCTACAACGCCTCATCCTACACCTCTTCCATACCTGATTATTATTATTATAATGTATAATTCTTTATTATTTAATAACCATACAAATCAGTTTTCATTTTTTAACATTTGTAGGTTTTAGAGAACAACATCCAAGATGTCTGACCTCATGCAAGCTATTAGGACACTTATTCACATCTACGAGAAATATTTCCAGAACCCGTGTCATGGTCAGCACCTAAAACCTGCGCAGATGGAGCAGTTCATACAGGAGGAGCTGTCTGAGGCCATCTGTGTGAGTATGACATTGGAAATGGGGTGGAATAGATGGACCCAACATTGTCCATCTACACAGGGCCTTCTTTAATGTTGATTGGACCCCGTGAAAAAAAATCCTGCCCCCCCCCCCCCCCCCATGCAATTTTGCTTTCCATCTCTGGGAGTCCTTCCTCCATATTTAGCAGTTTTTCTTCCATCTCTGGGAGTCCTTCCCCCATCTCTGGGAGTCCTTCTTACATCTCTGGGGGTCCTTCCTCCATCTCTGGGGGTCCTTCTTCCATCTCTGGGGGTCCTTCCTCCATCTCTGGGGGTCCTTCTTCCATCTCTGGGAGTCCTTCTTACATCTCTGGGGGTCCTTCCTCCATCTCTGGGGGTCCTTCTTCCATCTCTGGGAGTCCTTCTTACATCTCTGGGGGTCCTTCCTCCATCTCTGGGGGTCCTTCTTCCATCTCTGGGAGTCCTTCTTCCATCTCTGGGAGTCCTTCTTCCATCTCTGGGGGTCCTTCTTCCATCTCTGGGGGTCCTTCTTCCATCTCTGGGAGTCCTTCTTCCATCTCTGGGAGTCCTTCTTCCATCTCTGGGAGTCCTTCTTCCATCTCTGGGAGTCCTTCTTCCATCTCTGGGAGTTCTTCTTCCATCTCTGAGAGTCCTTCCTCCACATTTAGCAGTCCTTCTTCCATCTCTGGGGGTCCTAATTCCATCTCTGGGAGTCCTTTTGCCATCTCTGGAAGTCCTTCCATATTTAGCAGTCCTTCTACCATCTCTGGGGGTCCTCCTTCCATCTCTGGGAGTCCTTCTTCCATCTCTGGGGGTCCTTCTTCCATCTCTGGGAGTCCTCCTTCCATCTCTGGGAGTCCTTATTCCATCTCTGGGAGTCCTTTTTCCATCTCTGGGAGTCCTTCTTCCATATTTAGCAGTCCTTCTTCCATCTCTGGGAGTCCTTCTTCCATCTCTGGGAGTCCTTCTTCCATCTCTGGGGGTCCTTCTTCCATCTCTGGGAGTCCTCCTTCTATCTCTGGGAGTCCTTCTTCCATCTCTGGGGGTCCTTCTTCCATCCCTGGGAGTCCTCCTTAAATCTCTGAGGGTCCTTCTTCCATCTCTAGGAGTCCTCCTTCCATCTCTGGGAGTCCTCCTTCCATCTCTGGGGGTCCTTCTTTCATCTCTGGGGGTCCTTCTTTCATCTCTGGGGGTCCTTCTTCCATCTCTGGGAGTCCTTCTTCCATCTCTGGGGGTCTTTCTTCCATCTCTGGGAGTCCTTCTTCCATCTCTGGGAGTCCTTCTTCCATCTCTGGGAGTCCTTCTTCCATTTCTGGGGGTCCTTCTTCCATCTCTGGGGGTCCTTCTTTCATCTCTGGGAGTCCTTCTTCCATCTCTGGGGGTCCTTCTTCCATCTCTGGGAGTCCTTCTTCCATCTCTGGGGGTCTTTCTTCCATCTCTGGGAGTCCTCCTTCAATCTCTGGGAGTCCTCCTTCCATCTCTGGGAGTCCTTCTTCGGTCTCTTGGAGTCCTTCTTCCATCTCTGGGAGTCCTCCTTCCATCTCTGGGGGTCCTTCTTCCATCTCTGGGAGTCCTCCTTCCATCTCTGGGAGTCCTTCTTCGGTCTCTTGGAGTCCTTCTTCCATCTCTGGGAGTCCTCCTTAAATCTCTGAGGGTCCTTCTTCCATCTCTAGGAGTCCTCCTTCCATCTCTGGGGGTCCTTCTTTCATCTCTGGGGGTCCTCCTTCCATCTCTGGGGGTCCTTCTTCCTTCTCTGGGAGTCCTCCTTCCATCTCTGGGGGTCCTTCTTCCATCTCTGGGAGTCCTCCTTCCATCTCTGGGAGTCCTTCTTCCATCTCTGGGAGTCCTCCTTCCATCTCTGGGGGTCCTTCTTCCATCTCTGGGGGTCCTTCTTCCATCTCTGGGAGTCCTCCTTCCATCTCTGGGGGTCCTTCTTCCATCTCTGGGAGTCCTCCTTAAATCTCTGAGGGTCCTTCTTCCATCTCTAGGAGTCCTCCTTCCATCTCTGGGGGTCCTTCTTCCATCTCTGGGAGTCCTTCTTCCATCTTTGGGAGTCCTCCTTCCATCTCTGGGGGTCCTTCTTCCTTCTCTGGGAGTCCTCCTTCCATCTCTGGGGGTCCTTCTTCCATCTCTGGGAGTCCTCCTTCCATCTCTGGGGGTCCTTCTTCTATCTCTGGGAATCCTTATTCCATCTCTGGGAGTCCTCCTTAAATCTCTGAGGGTCCTTCTTCCATCTCTAGGAGTCCTCCTTCCATCTCTGGGGGTCCTTCTTTCATCTCTGGGGGTCCTCCTTCCATCTCTGGGGGTCCTTCTTCCTTCTCTGGGAGTCCTCCTTCCATCTCTGGGAGTCCTCCTTCCATCTCTGGGGGTCCTTCTTCCTTCTCTGGGAGTCCTCCTTCCATCTCTGGGGGTCCTTCTTCCATCTCTGGGAGTCCTCCTTCCATCTCTGGGAGTCCTTCTTCCATCTCTGGGAGTCCTCCTTCCATCTCTGGGGGTCCTTCCATCTCTGGGAGTCCTTCCTCCATATTTAGCAGTCCTTCTCCCATCTCAGCACTTCACACTGAGATATCAGGACACCGCACAAGACTCAAGGGACAAGAGAATTTAAACTGGGATAGTTGGCAAGTATGAGGCAGCTTTGGGCCCCCTAAACAATGACAGGGCCCAGGGCAGCTTCCCCTTTTGCCCAGACGGCCCTGCATCTACAAGGGGGGAAGGATACAGCTCAGGTTTCCAATCATGAAAATTATGTTCTGCTGTGGAGTGGGGGGTGTATCGATATGTACGCATGCGTCAATGAAAACACGCCCAAAAGTAGACTTATTCTTGCAAAGCCAAATGAAATCATTGACCCTTTTCTCCCATTCCTCTTACAGAACTCCGGGGATGCAGAAACCGTCGGCCTCGTTTGGAAAGCAGTGGACAAAAACCGTGACGGTGAAATCAGCTTTAAAGAATACATCACGTTGGTGAATGTGGTCTCCAAGGCCTACTACAAGCATCTGGGCAAAGCCAGGAGCTCACTACTTTGTATTACACAACAGCAAGCTTCTGCCAATCAACAACCAACAGCTAGCGGTCCACCACCAACAGCTGGCGGTCCACCACCACAGCAGCCACCAACAGTCCAAGATCTAAGTCACATCCCTCCACAGCAAGCACTGCTTCCAACAGAGCCTCAGGGTCAACAGGGTGCCCCAGCTCAACCACCAGCTCCGGCGCCTGGCACACCATCTGCCCAAGCACAGCAAGGTTTACCAGCTCAACCAGAAGCTCAAGTTCAGCCGGTGGGAACTCAGACAATTGGCGAGCCATGTGTTTGTTCATGGGAAAGCTTACAGTCAGTTGCTCCTCAGGTCCCCGCAATGCCAGTGCCAGCTTCTCAGGCCCCTCTTGTCCCAGTGCCAACTTCTCATCCTTCGGTACCACTTGTACATACTCCCCATGGACCTACAGTAACTATGCCAACACCTCATGTCCATGTCACACAAGATTTGCCTCCTTTGGTACCAGTGCCATTGGTGTCAGTTACTCAGGTTCTTGCTTCTCAAGTTCCTGCAGTGCCAGCTTCTCAAGTTCCCGCAGTGCCAGCTTCTCAAGTTCCCGCAGTGCCAGCTTCTCAAGTTCCCGCAGTGCCAGCTTCTCAAGTTCATGCAGTGCCAGCTTCTCAAGTTCATGCAGTGCCAGCTTCTCAAGTTCCTGCAGTGCCAGCTTCTCAAGTTCCTGCAGTGCCAGCTTCTCAAGTTCATGCAGTGCCAGCTTCTCAAGTTCCTGCAGTGCCAGCTTCTCAAGTTCCTGCAGTGCCAGCTTCTCAAGTCCCTGCAGTGCCAGCTTCTCAAGTTCTTGCAGTGCCAGCTTCTCAAGTCCCTGCAGTGCCAGTTTCTCAAATTCCTGCAGTGCCAGCTTCTCAAGTTCCTATAGCTCCAGCTTCTCAAGTCCCTTTAGCACCAGCATCTCAAGTTCTTGCAGTGCCAGTTCCTCAGGAGTCCGAAGCACCAGTGCCAGCAAATCAAGGCCCCTTACCACAAATGCCAGCTTCCCAAGAGACTGCAGCACAATTGCAAGCTTCTCAGACCCCTGTGTTACCAGCCCACCAAGGCCATGGTGCACTAGTACCAGTCTCTCAGACCCATGCAGCATCAGTGCCAGCTCAGGCCCCAGCAGCACTACAGCAGGCTGTGGTACCAGTGCAAGCTTACCATGACCCTACAGCACCAGCTCCTCAGACCCCTGTGCCACATGTTCCTGTTCTACATTGCCCTCCAGCACCAGTGCCAGTTCCTCAGGGCTATGGGGCACCAGTACCAGTCTCTCAGACCCATGCAGTACCAATGCCAGCTCAGGCCCCAGCAGTACAGCAAGCTCCTCAGGTCCCTGCGGCGGCAGTACAAGCTCACCATGCCCCGGCAGCACCAGTTACTCTGGTCCCTGCACCACAATTAGCAGCTTATCCGGTAACTGCAGCACCAGTACCAGTCTCTCAGACCCATGCAGTACCAATGCCAGCTCAGGCCCCAGCAGTACAGCAAGCTTCTCAGGTCCCTGTGGTGGCAGTACAAGCTCATCATCCCCCGGCAGCAATGGATGTTCATCAGGTCCCCACAGTACCAGGCCTAGTTCTTCAAGTTCCTGCACGCTCACTGGCAATTTCTCAGGCCCCTGCAGCAGCGGCGCATGCTCAACAGGTCCATGTTGTACCCATGCCAGTTCCTCTGCACCCTGTAGTGCCAGTGCCAGTTCCTCAGCACATTGCACTGCCAGTTCCACAGGTCCTTGTAGCACGAGTGCCAGGTCCTCCAGTCCATGTTCCAACAGTGCTATTTCCTCAGGCCCATGGTGCATCAGTGCCAGTTCCGGTTCCTCAGGTTTCTACAGGAATTGCACCATCTCAGACCCCAGTAGAGTCAGTGCAAGTTCCTCAGATCCCTACAGTCCCAGTGACGGGTTCTGAGGCTCCTGTAGCAACAGTGCATGCTTATGTGGTCCACATTGCACCAGTGTCAGTTCCTCTCGTCTCTGTTGCACCAGTGCTGGGTCTTCAGACCCCTACAGTGACCGTGCCAGCTCCACAGCTCAATGTTGCCTCAGTGCCAATTCCACAGACTTCTGCAGGCCTGGTGCTAGTTCCTCAGGTCCCTGCAGTCCCAGCACCAGGTCTTCAGGTACATTTTACAGTAGTGTTAGTTCTTCCGACCCCTGCAATGCCAGTTCAGGTCCCAGCAGCAGTTTCTCAGGTCCCTGTGCCACAAGTCTTGGCTCACCAGGACCCTGCAGCACCACTGCAAGCTCATCAGGGTCCTATATCACAGGTGCCAGCAACTGAGGTCCATGTGGCAGGAGTACCAGTTCCTCAGACCCCTGCAGCACCTGCTTACGCCTCTGAAGTACCAGTGCTAGCTCAACAAGTCCCACCAGCAGTTTCTCAGGTCCCTGTGCCACCAGTATTGGCCCCCCAGGGCCCTGTGGCAGCAATGCAAGCTCATCAGGGTCCTATATCACAGGTGCCAGCAACTGAGGTCCATGTGGCAGGAGTACCAGTTCCTCAGACTCCTGCAGCACCTGCTTACGCCTCTGAAGTACCAGTGCTAGCTCAACAAGTCCCACCAGCAGTTTCTCAGGTCCCTGTGCCACCAGTATTGGCCCCCCAGGGCCCTGTGGCAGCAATGCAAGCTCATCAGGGTCCTATATCACAGGTGCCAGCAACTGAGGTCCATGTGGCAGGAGTACCAGTTCCTCAGACTCCTGCAGCACCTGCTTACGCCTCTGAAGTACCAGTGCTAGCTCAACAAGTCCCACCAGCAGTTTCTCAGGTCCCTGTGCCACCAGTATTGGCCCCCCAGGGCCCTGTGGCAGCAATGCAAGCTCATCAGGGTCCTATATCACAGGTGCCAGCAACTGAGGTCCATGTGGCAGGAGTACCAGTTCCTCAGACCCCTGCAGCACCTGTGACAGCTGCCCACACCACTGAAGTACCAGTGCTAGCTCATCAGGTCCCTGCAGTGACCGGACTACCAATGGCAGCTCCTTATGGCTCTCTGGTAACGGTACCATCTCAGGCCTCAGCTCAGCCAGTTCATCAGGTCCCTGGAGCACCAATGCCACCTCATCAGGTCCTTGGAGCACCAATGCCACCTCATCAGGTCCTTGGAGCACCAATGCCACCTCATCAGGTCCTTGGAGCACCAATGCCATCTCATCAGGTCCTGGGAGCACCAATCCCACCTCATCAGGTCCTTGGAGCACCAATGCCATCTCATCAGGTCCTGGGAGCACCAATCCCACCTCATCAGGTCCTTGGAGCACCAATGCCCCCTCATCAGGTTCTTGGAGCACCAATGCCACCTCATCGGGTCCTTGGAGCACCAATGCCACCTCATCAGGTCCTTGGAGCACCAATGCCACCTCATCAGGTCCTGGGAGCACCAATGCCACCTCATCAGGTCCTTGGAGCACCAATCCCACCTCATCAGGTCCTGGGAGCACCAATGCCACCTCATCAGGTCCTTGGAGCACCAATCCCACCTCATCAGGTCCTTGGAGCACCAATGCCACCTCATCAGGTCCTTGGAGCACCAATGCCACCTCATCAGGTCCTGGGAGCACCAATCCCACCTCATCAGGTCCTTGGAACACCAATGCCACCTCATCAGGTCCTTGGAACACCAATGCCACCTCATCAGGTTCTTGGAGCACCAGTGCCAGCTCAAGACCCAGCAGCACCACAGCAAGCTTCTCAGGTCCCTGCAGTGGAAGTACAAGCTCACCAATTCCCCACAGCACCAGTGCCAGTTACACTGGTCGGTGTACCACAAATATCATCTCATCCCGTAACTGTAGTACCAATGCCAGCTCAGGCCCCAGCTGCAGTACAGCAAGCTTCTCAGGTATCTGAGGTGCCAGTACAAGCTCACCATGCCCATGGAGCACCAGTTCCATTTCATCAGGTTCCTACAGCACCAGTTCCCATTCCACATTCCCCCGCAGCACCAGTGCCAGCCCAGGCCCCACCAGCTACACAGCAAGCTTCTCAGGTCTCTGTGGTGCCAGTGGAAGCTCACCAAGGGCAGACAGAAGCAGTACATCAGGGCTATGGGGCAACAGTGCCCGTCTCTCAGATCCATGCAGTACCAATGCCAGCTCAGGCCCCAGCAGCACTACAGCAAGCTTCTCAGGTCCCTGTGGTGCCAGTACAAGCTCACCATGCCCATGGAGCACCAGTGCCAGGCCAGGCCCCACCAGCTACACAGCAAGCTTCTCAGGTCTCTGTGGTGCCAGTGGAAGCTCACCATGGCCCGACAGTAGCAGTACACCAGGGCTATGGGGCACCAGTGCCCATCTCTCAGATCCATGCAGTACCAATGCCAGCTCAGGCCCCATCAGCTTTACATCAAGCTTCTCAGGTCTCTGTGGTGCCAGTGGAAGTTCACAGTGGCCCTACAGCACCTGTGCCAGATCCTCAGCATGTTGCAACTTCAGGAACAGCTCCTCAGGAAACTGTGCACCAAGTTCCTGTTTCACATTGCCCCGCAGCACCGCTATTTTATCAGGGCTATAGTGCACCAGTGCCCATCTCTCAAATCAATGCAGTACTAATGCCAGCTCAGGCCCCAGCAGCACTACAGCAAGCTTCTCAGGTCTCTGTGGTGCCCATGGAAGCTCACCATGGCTCCACAGCACCAGTGTCAGTTCATCAGCCTGTTACAACTTCAGGAACAGCTCCTCAGGAACCTGTGCACCAAGTTCCCGTTTCACATTCCCCCGCAGCACCAGTGCCATTTCATCAGGGCAATGGTGCACCAGTGCCAGTCTCTCAGATCCATGCAGTACCATTGCCAGCTCAGGCCCCCGCAGCACCACAGCAAGCTTCTCAGGTTTCTGTGGTGCCAATGGAAGCTCACCATGGCCCAACAGCACCAGTTCATCAGGGTTATGGTGCACCAGTGCCAGTCTCTCAAACCCCTGCAGTACCAATGCCAGCTCAGGCCCCCGCAGTACCACAGCAAGCTTCTCAGGCCTCTGTGGTGCCAGTACAAGCTCACCATGACCATGGAGCACCAGTGCCAGTTCATCAGGTCCCTGGAGCACCAATGCCACCTCATCAGGTCCCTGGAGCACCAGTGCCAGTTCATCAGGTTCCTAGAGCACAAATTCCTATTCCATATTTCCCCGCAGCACCAGTGCCAACCCAGGCCCCACCAGCTTCACAGGAAGCTTCTCAGGTCTCTGTGGTGCCAGTGCAAGCTCACCATGGCCCGACAGCACCAGTGCCAGTTCCTCAGCCTGTTGCAACTTCAGGAACAGCTCCTCAGGAAACTGTGCACCAAGTTCCCGTTTCACATTCCCCTGCAGCACCAGTGCCATTTCATCAGGGCTACTATGGCGCACCAGTGCCAGTCTCTCAGATCCATGCAGTACCAATGCCAGCTCAGGCCCCAGCAGCACTACAGCAAGCTTCTCAGGTCTCTGTGGTGCCAGTACAAGCTCACCATGCCCATGGAGCACCAGTGCCAGGCCAGGCCCAACCAGCTACACAGCAAGCTTCTCAGGTCTCTGTGGTGCCAGTACAAGCTCACCATGCCCATGGAGCACCAGTGCCAGGCCAGGCCCAACCAGCTACACAGCAAGCTTCTCAGGTCTCTGTGGTGCCAGTACAAGCTCACCATGGCCCAACAGCACCAGTGCCAGTTCCTCAGCCTGCTTCAGCCTCAGGACCAGCTCCTAATGCCCATGTGCTACACGTACCAGTTCATCGGGTCCAGGTGCCAGTTCACCAGGGCCATGGTGCACCAGTGCCAGTCTTTCAGACCCCTGCAGTACCAGTGCCAGTCTTTCAGACCCCTGCAGTACCAGTGCCAGTCTTTCAGACCCCTGCAGTATCAGTGCCAGTCTTTAGGACCCCTGCAGTACCAGTGCCAGTCTTTCAGACCCCTGCAGTATCAGTGCCAGTGTTTAGGACCCCTGCAGTACCAGTGTCAGTCTTTCAGACCCCTGCAGTCCCAGTGCCAGTCTTTCATACCCCTGCAGTACCAGGGCCAGTCTTTCAGACCCCTGCAGCACCAGTGCCAGCTCAGGCTCACACAGGACCACAGCAAGCATCCCAGATCTCTGTGGTCCCAGTACAAGCCCACCATGACCCTACAGTACCAGTGCCAGTTCCTCAGCTTGTTGGAACTTCAGGACCAGCTCCTCAGACCCCTGTGCAACAAATTCCTGTTCCACCTCACCCCACAGCACCAGTGCCAGTTTATCCGGGCTATAGTGCACCAGTGCCAGTCTCTCAGACCAATGCATTACCAGTACCTGTTGCCAACTCAGGACTAGCACCAATGCCAGCTCATCAGGTCCCTGTAGCACCAGTGCCAGCTCATCAGGTACCTAGAGCACCAGTGCCAGCTCATCAGGTCCCTGGAGCACCAGTGCCAGCTTATCAGGTCCCTGGAGCACCAATGCCAGCTCATCAGGTCCCTGGAGCACCAGTGCCAGCTCATCAGGTCCCTAGAGCACCAGTGCCAGCTTATCAGGTCCCTGGAGCACCAGTACCAGCTCATCAGGTCCCTGGAGCACCAATGCCAGCTCACCAGATCCCTGGAGCACCAGTGCCAGCTCATCGGGTCCCTAGAGCACCAGTGCCAGCTCATCAGGTCCCTGGAGCACCAGTGCCAGCTCATCAGGTCCCTGGAGCACCAATGCCAGCTCATCAGGTCCCTGGAGCACCAGTGCCAGCTCATCAGGTCCCTAGAGCACCAGTGCCAGCTTATCAGGTCCCTGGAGCACCAATGCCAGCTCACCAGATCCCTGGAGCACCAGTGCCAGCTCACCAGATCCCTGGAGCACCAGTACCAGCTCATCAGGTCCCTGGAGCATCAGTACCAGCTCATCAGGTCCCTGGAGCACCAATGCCAGCTCACCAGATCCCTGGAGCACCAATGCCAGCTCACCAGATCCCTGGAACACCAGTGCCAGCTCACCAGATCCCTGGAACACCAGTGCCAGCTCATCAGGTCCCTGGAGCACCAATGCCAGCTGACCAGATTCCTGGAGCACCAATGCCAGCTCATCAGGTCCCTGGAGCACCAATGCCAGCTCACCAGATTCCTGGAGCACCAATGCCAGCTCATCAGGTCCCTAGAGCACCAATGCCAGCTCACCAGATCCCTGGAACACCAGTGCCAGCTCACCAGATCCCTGGAACACCAGTGCCAGCTCATCAGGTCCCTGGAACACCAGTGCCAGCTCACCAGATCCCTGGAACACCAGTGCCAGCTCATCAGGTCCCTGGAGCACCAATGCCAGCTCATCAGATCCCTGGAGCACCAGTGCCAGCTCACCAGATCCCTGGAGCACCAATGCCAGCTCATCAGGTCCCTGGAGCACCAGTGCCAGCTCATCAGATCCCTGGAGCACCAGTGCCAGCTCATCAGGTCCCTGGAGCACCAATGCCAGCTGACCAGGTGCCAACTCAAGAATTTTATACTGAAGCTAGGTGCCAGGTTGCCCCCTCGGCAAGAGTTCTCCCCGGCCCCATATTGCCGATGTGATGACGGTGCCAGGTCGGTGCTTTGGGTAGATGAATAATTTTACGAGAGGAGGAATTGCCGCGATGAGTCGAGGGGAAAGACGATGAGCGTGAAATGTGCCTCTGTTGTCCGCCATGTTCCATGTATGTTCTTGTAGTATGTGTAGATTCTAGAATAAAGCATTGCACTCAGCATCTCACCACAGTGTGCTTTATCTGTACGGTTTATACCAAGTAACTACACACCCATCAGCCTACACCCATGAGTCCTTAGGGAGCTTAGCTCAATAAAATATAGGTTACAATTCCTAATTGTTAAAGACACTTTGATTGCTGATTGGCATAGAGCAAATTTGGTGCCAGTATTGAAAAGGGGGTCTAGAAATACACCAGACAAATACAGACCAGTCAGCCTACACCCATGAGTTCTCAGAGAGCTTAGTTCAATATTAGCCAGGTCACTAATTCTGATTTTTAAAAGACATTTTATTGACTGGAACGGTACCCTCTGACTGGCATACGAAAAATGTAGAACTAACATTCAAAAGGGGGGTCTAAATTTATGGCAGGCAACTTCAGAACAGAGAACTTACACCCATGAGTTCTCAGAGAGCTTAGCTCAATAAAATCTGGGTTACAATTCCTAATTGTTAAAGACACTTTGACTGCTGATTGGCATAGAGCAAATTTGTATTGAAAAGGGGTCTAGAAATACACCAGACAAATACAGACCAGTCAGCCTACACCCATGAGTTCTCAGAGAGCTTAGTTCAATATTAGCCAGGTCACTAATTCTGATTTTTAAAGACATTTTATTGACTGGAGCAGTACCCACTGATTGACATACAGCAAATGTAGAACCAATATTTAAAAAGGGGGTCTAAATGTATGTCA
This sequence comes from Rana kukunoris, assembly GCA_029574335.1. Classification (NCBI taxonomy): domain Eukaryota; kingdom Metazoa; phylum Chordata; class Amphibia; order Anura; family Ranidae; genus Rana; species Rana kukunoris. Next base: position 24,279 of record JAJQKJ010002649.1, on the reverse strand, counting down.
GGCAACTACAGACTAGTCAGACTACATCCATGGGTCCTCAGGGAACTTAGCTCGATAATGGCCAAGTCACTATTCCTAATTGTTAAAGACACTTTATTGACTAGAATGGTACAGGCTGATTGGCTCAGAGCAAATTTGGTGCTATATTGAAAAGGGGTCTAGATCTACACCAGACAACTACAGACCAGTCAGCCTACACCCATGAGTCCTCACAGAGCTTAGTTCAATATTAGCCAGGTCACTAATTCTGATTTGATTTTTAAAGACATTTCATTGACTGGAGCAGTACCCACTGAATGGCATACGGCAAATGTGGAACCAACATTCAAAAGGGGGGTCTAAATGTATGGCAGCCAACTACAGACTAGTCAGACTACATCCATGGGTCCTCAGGGAACTTAGCTCGATAATAGCCAAGTTACTAAACCTGATTTTAAAAGACATTTTATTAACTGGAACACTACCCACTGATTGGCACACGGCAAATGTGGAACCAATATTTACAAAGGGAGTCTAAGTTTATGGCAGGCAACTACAGAATAGAGAGCCTACACCTATGAGTTCTCAGAGAGCTTACCTCAATAAAATCTTAAGAGCTTAGCTCAATAGCCAGGTCATTAATCCTGATTTTTAAAGACATTTTATTAACTGGAACAGTACCCACTGATTGGCATACAGCAAATGTAGAACCAATATTTACAAAGGGAGTGTAAATATATGGCAGACAACTACAGAACAGAGAACCTACATCCATGAGTTCTAAGAGAGCTTAGCTCAATAAAATCTAGGTTACAATTCCTATTTGTTAAAGACACTTTGACTGCTGATTGGCATAGAGAAAATTTGGTGCCAGTATTGAAAAGGGGTCTAGAAATACACCAGACAACTACAGACCAGTCAGCCTACACCCATGAGTTCTCAGAGAGCTTAGTTCAATATTAGCCAGGTCACTAATTCTGATTTTAAAAGACATTTTATTGACTGGAATGGAACCCACAGATTGGCATACGGCAAATGTGGAACCAACATTCAAAAGGGGGGTCTAAATGTATGGCAGCCAACTACAGACTAGTCAGACTACATCCATGGGTCCTCAGGGAACTTAGCTTGATAATAGCCAAGTTACTAAACCTGATTTTAAAAGACATTTTATTGACTGGAACAGTACCCACTGATTGGCACACGGCAAATGTGGAACCAATATTTAAAAAGGGAGTCTAAGTTTATGGCAGGCAACTACAGAATAGAGAGCCTACACCTATGAGTTCTCAGAGAGCTTAGCTCAATAAAATCTGGGTTACAATTCCTAATTGTTAAAGACACTTTATTGACTGCTGATTGGCATAGAGCAAATGTGGTGCCAGTATTGAAAAGGGGTCTAGAAATACACCAGACAAATACAGACCAGTCAGCCTACACCCATGAGTTCTCAGAGAGCTTAGTTCAATATTAGCCAGGTTACTAATCCCAATTTTAAAAGGCATTTTATTGACTGGAACAGTACCCACTGATTGGCATACAGCAAATGTAGAACCAATATTTACAAAGGGAGTGTAAATATATGGCAGGCAACTACAGAACAGAGAACCTACATCCATGAGTTCTAAGAGAGCTTAGTTCAATATTAGCCAGGTCACTAATTCTGATTTTAAAAAAACATTTTATTGACTGGAATGGTACCCACTGATTGACATACAGCAAATGTGGAACCAATATTCAAAAAGGGGGTCTAAATTTATGTCAGGCAACTACAGACTAGTCAGACTACATCCATGAGTCCTCAGGGAACTTAGCTCGATAATGGCCAAGTCACTATTCCTAAATGTTAAAGACACTTTATTGACTAGAATGGTACACGCTGATTGGCTCAGAGCAAATTTGGTGCTATATTGAAAAGGGGTCTAGATATACACCAGATAACTACAGACCAGTCAGCCTACACCCACGAGTCCTCACAGAGCTTAGTTCAATATTAGCCAGGTCACTAATCCTGATTTTTAAAGACATTTTATTGACTGGAACAGTACCCACTGATTGGCATACTGCAAATGTGGAAGTAATATTTAAAAAAGGTCTAAATGTATGTCAGGCAACTACAGACTAGTCAACCTACATCCATGAGTCCTCAGGGAGCTTAACTCTGTGATGGTCAAGTCCCTCTTCCTGATTTTTAAAGACCTTTTATTGACTGTACCGTCGCCCATGGATTGGCGTAGAGCAAATGTGGTACCAATTTTGAAAAATTGGGTCTAGATATACACTGGGCAACTACAGGCCAGTCAGCCTACACCCATGAGTCCTCAGGGAGCTTAATGCGGTGATTGCCAGGTCACTATTCCTGATTTTAGAAGACATTTTATTAACTGGGACAGTGCCCGCTGATTGGCGGAGAGAAAGTCTGGTATCCATATTGAAAAACAGGTCTAGATGTACACGAGGCAACTACAGACCAGTCCAGCCTACATCCAAGAGTTCTCAGAGAGCTTAGCTTGATAATAGCCAGGTCACTATTCCTGACTGTTAAAGACACTTTATTGACTGGAACGGTGCCCGCAGAATGGGATAGAGCAAATTTGGTGCCAATATTGAAAAGGGGTCTAGATATACAGCAGGCAACTACAGACCAGTCAACCTACACCCATGAGTTCTCAGAGAGCTTAGCTCGATATTAGCCAGGTCATTAATCCTGATTTTTAAAGACATTTTATTAACTGGGACAGTACCCGCTGATTGGCATACAGAAAATGTAGAACCAATATTTACAAAGGGAGTGTAAATATATGGCAGGCAACTACAGAACAGAGAGCCTACACCCATGAGTTCTCAGAGAGCTTTGCTCAGTAAAATCTAGGTTACAATTCCTAATTGTTAAAGACACTTTATTGACTGTTGTTTGGCATAGAGCAAATTTGGTGCCAGTATTGAAAAGGGGTCTAGACATGCACCAGACAACTACAGACCAGTAAGCCTACACCCACGAGTCCTCACAGAGCTTAGTTAAATATTAGCCAGGTCACTAATCCTAATTTTTAAAGAAATGTTATTGACTGGAACGGAACCCACTGATTGGCACACTGCAAATGTGGAACCAACATTCAAAAAGGGAGTCTAAATTTATGGCAGGTAACTACAGACTAGTCAGACTACATCCATGAGTCCTCAGAGAACTTAGCTCGATAATGGCCAAGTCACTATTCCTAATTGTTAAAGTCACTTTATTGACTAGAATGGTACACGCTGATTGGCTCAGAGCAAACTTTGTGCCAGTATTGAAAAGGGGTCTAGATCTACACCAGACAACTACAGACCAGTCAGCCTACAGCCATGAGTCCTCACAGAGCTTAGTTCAATATTAGCCAGGTCACTAATTCTGATTTTTAAAGACATTTCATTGACTGGAGCAGTACCCACTGAATGGCATACGGCAAATGTGGAACCAACATTCAAAAGGGGGGTCTAAATGTATGGCAGCCAACTACAGACTAGTCAGACTACATCCATGGGTCCTCAGGGAACTTAGCTCGATAATAGCCAAGTTACTAAACCTGATTTTAAAAGACATTTTATTAACTGGAACACTACCCACTGATTGGCACACGGCAAATGTGGAACCAATATTTACAAAGGGAGTCTAAGTTTATGGCAGGCAACTACAGAATAGAGAGCCTACACCTATGAGTTCTCAGAGAGCTTACCTCAATAAAATCTTAAGAGCTTAGCTCAATAGCCAGGTCATTAATCCTGATTTTTAAAGACATTTTATTAACTGGAACAGTACCCACTGATTGGCATACAGCAAATGTAGAACCAATATTTACAAAGGGAGTGTAAATATATGGCAGACAACTACAGAACAGAGAACCTACATCCATGAGTTCTAAGAGAGCTTAGCTCAATAAAATCTAGGTTACAATTCCTATTTGTTAAAGACACTTTGACTGCTGATTGGCATAGAGAAAATTTGGTGCTATATTGAAAAGGGGTCTAGATATACACCAGATAACTACAGACCAGTCAGCCTACACCCATGAGTTCTCAGAGAGCTTAGTTCAATATTAGCCAGGTCACTAATTCTGATTTTTAAAGACATTTTATTGACTGGAACAGTACCCACTGATTGGCATACTGCAAATGTGGAAGTAATATTTAAAAAAGGTCTAAATGTATGTCAGGCAACTACAGACTAGTCAGCCTACATCCATGAGTCCTCAGGGAGCTTAACTCGGTGATGGTCAAGTCCCCCTTCCTGATTTTTAAAGACCTTTTATTGACTGTACCGTTGCCCATGGATTGGCGTAGAGCAAATGTGGTACCAATTTTGAAAAATTGGGTCTAGATATACACTGGGCAACTACAGGCCAGTCAGCCTACACCCATGAGTCCTCAGGGAGCTTAATGCGCTGATTGCCAGGTCACTATTCCTGATTTTAGAAGACATTTTATTAACTGGGACAGTGCCCGCTGATTGGCGGAGAGAAAGTCTGGTATCCATATTGAAAAACAGGTCTAGATGTACACGAGGCAACTACAGACCAGTCCAGCCTACATCCAAGAGTTCTCAGAGAGCTTAGCTCGATAATAGCCAGGTCACTATTCCTAACTGTTAAAGACACTTTATTGACTGGAACGGTGCCCGCAGAATGGGATAGAGCAAATTTGGTGCCAATATTGAAAATGGGTCTAGATATACAGCAGGCAACTACAGACCAGTCAACCTACACCCATGAGTTCTCAGAGAGCTTAGCTCGATATTAGCCAGGTCATTAATCCTGATTTTTAAAGACATTTTATTAACTGAAACAGTACCCACTGATTGGCATACAGCAAATGTAGAACCAATATTTACAAAGGGAGTGTAAATATATGGCAGGCAACTACAGAACAGAGAGCCTACACCCGTGAGTTCTCAGAGAGCTTAGCTCAGTAAAATCTAGGTTACAATTCCTAATTGTTAAAGACACTTTATTGACTGTTGATTGGCATAGAGCAAATTTGGTGCCAGTATTGAAAAGGGGTCTAGATATGCACCAGACAACTACAGACCAGTAAGCCTACACCCACGAGTCCTCACAGAGCTTAGTTCAATATTAGCCAGGTCACTAATTCTGATTTTTAAAGACATTTTATTGACTGGAACGGAACCCACTGATTGACATACAGCAAATGTGGAACCAATATTCAAAAAGGGGGTCTAAATTTATGTCAGGCAACTACAGACTAGTCAGACTACATCCATGGGTCCTCAGAGAACTTAGCTCGATAATGGCCAAGTCACTATTCCTAATTGTTAAAGACACTTTATTGACTAGAATGGTACACGCTGATTGGCTCAGAGCAAACTTTGTGCCAGTATTGAAAAAGGGTCTATAAATACACCAGACAACTACAGACCAGTCAGCCTACACCCACGAGTTCTCAGAGAGCTTAGCTCGATAATAGCCAGGTCACTCTTCCTAATTTTTAAGGACTCTGCAGATTCACGTAGCATAAAAGCGGTACTAATATATAAACATTGGGTCTAAATATACATTGGGCAACTAGAGACCAGTCATCTTACACCCATGAGTCCTCAGAGAGCTTAGCTCGATAATAGTCAGGTCACTCTTCCTAACTGAGATTACATGACACAGGTGGGACTCTATTCACTAATTAGGTGACTTCTGAAGGCACTTGGTTCCCCTAGATTTTAGTTGGGGGTATCAGAGTAAAGTCCGGCCTCAGTATTCTGGCCACACACGGTACAATCTGATTGTACAATCTCCACCAGATGAGGCAATTGTGACGTCTGGGAGTGACGATGGTGAATAATGGATGAAGGAACCGGTCCTCCCAGGCCGTGGAGCAGATCCTTCCCCCGGGGCGATCTCTGGTGAAGTGCTGTATAAACATCGGCATACTTTCTGCGGTGTGGGGGGTGGGGCGCGCCGCGGGTCATAACCTGCACCATGGAAGTCTTCCAGTGGGGGGGGAAACCGGCCCAGACAACTTCCCCGGAGACGTGACGCGGCCCGTCCCTCCGCCATAACGAGACCTTCCCATTGGTTTTATTCAGGATTGTACATATAGTACGTGTGGAGGGATTTACCCTCGCTTCCTGCGGGGGTCACCAAGACAGGAAGTGAAGGAAAATCCTCCCACCTATAGTACAGAGGTTCTAACCCCTCCCCTCTCTACTTATAACCAATGGGGGTCACCAAGACAGGAAGTGAAGGAACATCCTCCCACCTATAGTACAGAGGTTCTAACCCCTCCCCTCTCTACTTATAACCAATGGGGGTCACCAAGACAGGAAGTGAAGGAACATCCTCCCACCTATAATATAGAGGTTCTAACCCCTCCCCTCTCTAATTATAACCAATGGGGGTCACCAGGACAGGAAGTGAAGGAAAATCCTCCCACCTATAGTATAGAGGTTCTAACCCCTCCCCTCTCTACTTATAACCAATGGGGGTCACCAAGACAGGAAGTGAAGGAACATCCTCCCACCTATAGTATAGAGGTTCTAACCCCTCCCCTCTCTACTTATAACCAATGGGGGTCACCAGGACAGGAAGTGAAGGAAAATCCTCCCACCTATAGTATAGAGGTTCTAACCCCTCCCCTCTCTACTTATAACCAATGGGGGTCACCAGGACAGGAAGTGAAGGAAAATCCTCCCACCTATAGTATAGAGGTTCTAACCCCTCCCCTCTCTACTTATAACCAATGGGGGTCACCAAGACAGGAAGTGAAGGAACATCCTCCCACCTATAGTATAGAGGTTCTAACCCCTCCCCTCTCTACTTATAACCAATGGGGGTCACCAAGACAGGAAGTGAAGGAACATCCTCCCACCTATAGTACAGAGGTTCTAACCCCTCCCCTCTCTACTTATAACCAATGGGGGTCACCAGGACAGGAAGTGAAGGAACATCCTCCCACCTATAGTATAGAGGTTCTAACCCCTCCCCTCTCTACTTATAACCAATGGGGGTCACCAAGACAGGAAGTGAAGGAATATCCTCCCACCCATTGTACAGGGGTTCTAACTCTCTCCCCACCCTATCCATAACTAATGGGGTTCACAAGGACAGGAATTGAAGGAATGGCCCCCTACCCTTTGTACAGAGGTTCTAACCCTCTCTATTCATACTTAATGGGGGTCACCAAAACAGGAAGTGAAGGAAAAGCCCCCCCCCACCCACTAGACAGAGGTTCTAACCCGCGCTACCCATACTTTATGGGGGTCACCAAGACAGGAAATTAAGGAATATCCCCCCCCCACCCTTTGTACAGAGGTTCTGACCCCTCCCCACTCTACCCATAACTAAAGGGGGGGCACCTTTCTACCAATAATGAGGATCACTAGGATGTGAAGGAATATTACCCCCTCCCATTGCACAGAGATTCTAACCCTCTCTACCCATAATTAATGGGGGTCACCATCACAGGAAGTGAAGGAGTATTCCCCCCACCCACTAGACAGAGGTTCTAACCCTCTCTATCCATAAGTAATAGGGGTCATCAGGACAGGAAGTGATGGAATATTTCCCCACCCATTGTACACTCTACCCATACCTACCGGGGGTCATCAGGACAGGAAGTGAAGGAATATTCCCCCCCAACCATTACAGAGGTTCAGAGTACAGAGGTTCTAACTCTCTCCCCACTCTATCCATAACTAATGGGGGGTCACCAGGACAGGAAGTGAAGGAATATTCCCACTAGACAGAGGTTCTAACACGCTCTATCCACAACTACTGAGGGTTACCAGAACAGGAAATGAGGATAAATCCCAACCCCACCCATTGTACAGAGGTTCCAACCCCTCCCCACTCTACCCATAACTAATGGGGGTCTCCAGGACAGGAAGTGAAGGAATATTACCCCACCCATTAATGGGGGTCACCAGGACAGGAAGTGAAGGAATATTACCCCACCCATTAATGGGGGTCACCAGGACAGGAAGTGAAGGAACATTACCCCACCCATTAATGGGGGTCACCAGGACAGGAAGTGAAGGAATATAACCCCACCCATTAATGGGGGTCACCAGGACAGGAAGTGAAGGAATATTACCCCACCCATTAATGGGGGTCACCAGGACAGGAAGTGAAGGAATATTACCCCACCCATTAATGGGGGTCACCAGGACAGGAAGTGAAGGAATATTACCCCACCCATTAATGGGGGTCTCCAGGACAGGAAGTGAAGGAATATTACCCCACCCATTAATGGGGGTCACCAGGAGAGGAAGTGAAGGAATATTACCCAACCCATTATTAGGGGTCACCAGGACAGGAAGTGAAGGAACATTACCCCACCCATTAATGGGGGTCACCAGGACAGGAAGTGAAGGAATATTACCCAACCCATTATTAGGGGTCACCAGGACAGGAAGTGAAGGAATCTTAACCCACCCATTAGTGGGGGTCTCCAGGACAGGAAGTGAAGGAATATTACCCAACCCATTATTAGGGGTCACCAGGGCAGGAAGTGAAAGAATCTTACCCCGCCCATTAATGGGGGTCTCCAGGACAGGAAGTGAAGGAACATTACCCCACCCATTAATGGGGGTCACCAGGACAGGAAGTGAAGGAATATTACCCCACCCATTAATGGGGGTCACCAGGACAGGAAGTGAAGGAACATTACCCCACCCATTAATGGGGGTCACCAGGACAGGAAGTGAAGGAATATTACTCCACCCATTAATGGGGGTCACCAGGGCAGGAAGTGAAGGAATCTTAACCCACCCATTAATGGGGGTCTCCAGGACAGGAAGTGAAGGAATATTACCCAACCCATTAATGGGGGTCTCCAGGACAGGAAGTGAAGGAACATTACCCCACCCATTAATGGGGGTCACCAGGACAGGAAGTGAAGGAATATTACCCAACCCATTAATGGGGGTCTCCAGGACAGGAAGTGAAGGAACATTACCCCACCCATTAATGGGGGTCACCAGGACAGGAAGTGAAGGAATATTACCCCACCCATTAATGGGGGTCACCAGGACAGGAAGTGAAGGAATATTACCCCACCCATTAATGGGGGTCACCAGGGCAGGAAGTGAAGGAATATTACCCCACCCATTAATGGGGGTCACCAGGACAGGAAGTGAAGGAATATTACCCCACCCATTAATGGGGGTCACCAGGGCAGGAAGTGAAGGAATATTACCCCACCCATTAATGGGGGTCTCCAGGACAGGAAGTGAAGGAATATTACCCAACCCATTATTAGGGGTCACCAGTGCAGGAAGTGAAGGAATATTACCCAACCCATTATTAGGGGTCACCAGGACAGGAAGTGAAGGAACATTACCCCACCCATTAATGGGGGTCTCCAGGACAGGAAGTGAAGGAATATTACCCAACCCATTATTAGGGGTCACCAGGGCAGGAAGTGAAGGAACATTACCCCACCCATTAATGGGGGTCACCAGGACAGGAAGTGAAGGAACATTACCCCACCCATTAATGGGGGTCACCAGGAGAGGAAGTGAAGGAATATTACCCAACCCATTATTAGGGGTCACCAGGACAGGAAGTGAAGGAACATTACCCCACCCATTAATGGGGGTCACCAGGACAGGAAGTGAAGGAATATTACCCAACCCATTATTAGGGGTCACCAGGACAGGAAGTGAAGGAATCTTAACCCACCCATTAGTGGGGGTCTCCAGGACAGGAAGTGAAGGAATATTACCCAACCCATTATTAGGGGTCACCAGGGCAGGAAGTGAAGGAATCTTACCCCGCCCATTAATGGGGGTCTCCAGGACAGGAAGTGAAGGAACATTACCCCACCCATTAATGGGGGTCACCAGGACAGGAAGTGAAGGAATATTACCCCACCCATTAATGGGGGTCTCCAGGACAGGAAGTGAAGGAACATTACCCCACCCATTAATGGGGGTCACCAGGACAGGAAGTGAAGGAATATTACCCAACTCATTAATGGGGGTCTCCAGGACAGGAAGTGAAGGAACATTACCCCACCCATTAATGGGGGTCACCAGGACAGGAAGTGAAGGAATATTACCCCACCCATTAATGGGGGTCACCAGGACAGGAAGTGAAGGAATATTACCCCACCCATTAATGGGGGTCACCAGGGCAGGAAGTGAAGGAATATTACCCCACCCATTAATGGGGGTCACCAGGACAGGAAGTGAAGGAATATTACCCCACCCATTAATGGGGGTCACCAGGACAGGAAGTGAGGGTAAATCCCAACCCCACCCATTGTACAGAGGTTCTAACCCCTCCTCACACTCTAATAATTGGCTGATCGGCTGCAGCCATCGATAGAGGGCAGTAACACACTGATCAAAATTCATCCAGTCCCTGCTGAACACCAATCGGGGGGGGGGGGCGCACTTTAGAAGGGGGTGGGTGACCTCAGCACTCGGCTGTGGTGGAACTACAAGTCCCAGGAGGCATTGCCATGGACATGACTTCCTGAGGGCATGATGGGATTGGTAGTTCACCACAACCGGATTCCTGAAGCTTCCCCCCCCCCCCCCCCGATAAGACGACACATCTGGTTTCGGGGGGGCGCAGCGCACGGCAGCTGTACAGAATAAAGGTGCACCTCCCGATTCTCAGCATGTCGGGGTGTTAAATGTAGATGGGCCTCACAGGAAACTGTTTTTTCTGGAGTTCCCCTTTAAGAACGAACCAGAAAACGATAGAAATGCAGCAAAGAGCTGAGAGATTTGTGTCATGTGACCGGCGCCTGCGTCACAGGGAACCGCCCCCTCCATTCTCATCACATGTCATGGTCTCAGCAAACAACGTTCATGGGATCTGTTACTGTGTAACGAGCGACGGACCCTGTGCAGGAGGGGAGTGAGCCATTTCCAGGGAGTAGGGAGCCATTCTCAGAGGGGAGTGTGAGCCATTCCCAGAGGGCTGTGAGCCATTCTCAGAGGGGAGTGAGCCATTCTCAGAGGGCTGTGAGCCATTCTCAGAGGGCTGTGAGCCATTCCCAGAGGGCTGTGAGCCATTCATTCTCAGAGGGCTGTGAGCCATTCTCAGAGGGCTGGGAGCCATTCCCAGAAGACTGTGTAAGCCATTCTCAGAGGGCAGTGAGCCATTCTCAGAGGGCTGTGAGCCATTCTCAGAGGGCTGTGTAAGCCATTCTCAGAGGGCTGTGTAAGCCATTCTCAGAGGGGAGTGTGAGCCATTCTCAGAGGGGAGTGTGAGCCATTCTCAGAGGGCTGTGAGCCATTCTCAGAGGGCTGTGAGCCATTCCCAGAGGGCTGTGAGTCATTCATTCTCAGAGGGCTATGAGCCATTCATTCTCAGAGGGCTATGAGCCATTCATTCTCAGAGGGCTATGAGCCATTCTCAAAGGGCTGTGAGCCATTCCCAGAGGGCTGTGTAAGCCATTCTCAGAGGGGAGTGAGCCATTCTCAGAGGGGAGTGTAAGCCATTCTCAGAGGGCTGTGAGCCATTCTCAGAGGGCTGTGAGCCATTCTCAGAGGGCTGTGAGCCATTCTCAGAGGGCTGTGAGCCGTTCTCAGAGGGGAGTGAGCCATTCTCAGATGGCTGTGAGCCATTCTCAGAGGGGAGTGAGCCATTCTCAGAGGGCTGTGAGCCATTCTCAGAGGACAGTGAGCCATTCTCAGAGGGCTGTGTAAGCCGTTCTTAGAGGACAGTGAGCCATTCTCAGAGGGCAGTGAGCCATTCTCAGAGGGCTGTGAGCCATTCTCAGAGGACAGTGAGCCATTCTCAGAGGGCTGTGAGCCATTCCCAAAGGGGAATGAGCCATTCTCGGAGGGAAGTGAGCCATTCTCAGAGGGCAGTGAGCCATTCTCAGAGGGCAGTGAGCCATTCTCAGAGGACAGTGAGCCATTCTCAGAGGGCTGTGTAAGCCGTTCTCAGAGGACAGTGAGCCGTTCTCAGAGGGCTGTGAGCCATTCTCAGAGGACAGTGAGCCATTCTCAGAGGACTGTGAGCCATTCTCAGAGGACAGTGAGCCATTCTCAAAAGGCTGTGAGCCATTCTCAGAGGGGAGTGAGCCATTCTCAGAGGGCAGTGAGCCATTCTCAGAGGGGAGTGAGCCATTCTCAGAGGACTATGTAAGCCATTCCCAGAGGGCAGTGAGCTATTCTCAGAGGGCTGTGTAAGACATTTTCAGAGAGCTGTGAGCCATTCTCAGAGGGCAGTGAGCCATTCTCAGAGGGGAGTGTGAGCCATTCTCAGAGGACAGTGAGCCGTTCTCAGAGGGGAGTGAGCCATTCTCAGAGGACAGTGAGCCGTTCTCAGAGGGGAGTGAGCCATTCTCAGAGGGCTGTGAGCCATTCTCAGAGGGCTGTGAGCCATTCTCAGAGGGGAGTGAGCCATTCTCAGAGGGCTGTGAGACATTCTCAGAGGGCTGTGAGCCATACTCAGAGGGCTGTGAGACATTCTCAGAGGGCTGTGAGCCATTCTCAGAGGGTAGTGAGCCATTCTCAGAGGGCTGTGAGTCATTCCCAGAGGGCTGTGAGCCATTCTCAGAGGGCTGTGAGCCGTTCTCAGAGGGCTGTGAGTCGTTCCCAGAGGGCTGTGAGCCATTCTCAGAGGGCTGTGAGCCATTCTCAGAGGGCTGTGAGCCGTTCTCAGAGGGCTGTGAGTCATTCCCAGAGGGCTGTGAGCCATTCTCAGAGGGCTGTGAGTCATTCCCAGAGGGCTGTGAGCCATTCTCAGAGGGCTGTGAGCCATTCGATCGAGGGCAGTAACACACTGATCAAAATTCATCCAGTCCCTGCTGAACACCAATCGGGGGGGGGGGGGCGCACTTCAGAAGGGGTGGGTGACCTCAGCACTCGGCTGTGGTGGAACTACAAGTCCCAGGAGGCATTGCCATGGACATGACTTCCTGAGGGCATGATGGGATTGGTAGTTCACCACAACCGGAGTCCTGAAGCTTCTCCCCCCCCCCCCCCCGATAAGACGACACATCTGGTTTCGGGGGGGCGCAGCGCACGGCAGCGGTACAGAATAAAGGTGCACCTCCCGATTCTCAGCATGTCGGGGTGTGAAATGTAAATGGGCCTCACAGGAAACTGTTTTTCCTGGAGTTCCCCTTTAAGAACGAACCAGAAAACGATAGAAATGCAGCAAAGAGCCGAGAGATTTGTGTCATGTGACCGGCGCCTGCGTCACAGGGAACCGCCCCCTCCATTCTCATCACATGTCATGGTCTCAGCAAACAACGTTCATGGGATCTGTTACTGTGTAACGAGCGACGGACCCTGTGCAGGAGGGGAGTGAGCCATTTCCAGGGAGTAGGGAGCCATTCTCAGAGGGGAGTGTGAGCCATTCTCAGAGGGCTGTGAGCCATTCTCAGAGGGGAGTGAGCCATTCCCAGAGGGCTGTGTAAGCCATTCTCAGAGGGGAGTGAGCCATTCCCAGAGGGCTGTGAGTCATTCATTCTCAGAGGGCTATGAGCCATTCATTCTCAGAGGGCTATGAGCCATTCTCAAAGGGCTGTGAGCCATTCCCAGAGGGCTGTGTAAGCCATTCTCAGAGGGGAGTGAGCCATTCTCAGAGGGGAGTGTAAGCCATTCTCAGAGGGCTGTGAGCCATTCTCAGAGGGCTGTGAGCCATTCTCAGAGGGCTGTGAGCCATTCTCAGAGGGCTGTGAGCCGTTCTCAGAGGGGAGTGAGCCATTCTCAGAGGGCTGTGAGCCATTCTCAGAGGGGAGTGAGCCATTCTCAGAGGGCTGTGAGCCATTCTCAGAGGACAGTGAGCCATTCTCAGAGGGCTGTGTAAGCCGTTCTCAGAGGACAGTGAGCCGTTCTCAGAGGGCAGTGAGCCATTCTCAGAGGGCTGTGAGCCATTCTCAGAGGGCAGTGAGACATTCTCAGAGGACAGTGAGCCATTCTCAGAGGGCTGTGAGTCATTCATTCTCAGAGAGCTATGAGCCATTCATTCTCAGAGGGCTATGAGCCATTCTCAAAGGGCTGTGAGCCATTCCCAGAGGGCTGTGTAAGCCATTCTCAGAGGGGAGTGAGCCATTCTCAGAGGGGAGTGTAAGCCATTCTCAGAGGGCTGTGAGCCATTCTCAGAGGGCTGTGAGCCATTCCCAGAGGGCTGTGAGCCATTCCCAGAGGGCTGTGAGTCATTCATTCTCAGAGGGCTGTGAGCCATTCTCAGAGGGCTGTGAGCCATTCCCAGAGGGCTGTGAGCCATTCTCAGAGGGGAGTGAGCCATTCTCAGAGGGCTGTGAGCCATTCCCAGAGGGCTGTGAGCCATTCATTCTCAGAGGGCTGTGAGCCATTCTCAGAGGGGAGTGAGCCATTCTCAGAGGGCTGGGAGCCATTCCCAGAAGACTGTGTAAGCCATTCTCAGAGGGCAGTGAGCTATTCTCAGAGGGCTGTGAGCCATTCTCAGAGGGCTGTGAGCCATTCTCAGAGGGCTGGGAGCCATTCCCAGAAGACTGTGTAAGCCATTCTCAGAGGGCTGTGAGCCATTCTCAGAGGGCTGTGAGCCATTCTCAGAGGGGAGTGAGCCATTCTCAGAGGGGAGTGAGCCATTCTCAGAGGGCTGTGTAAGCCGTTCTCAAAGGGGAGTGAGCCATTCTCAGAGGGCAGTGAGCCATTCTCAGAGGGCAGTGAGCCATTCTCATAGGGCAGTGAGCCATTCTCAGAGGGCAGTGAGCCATTCTCAGAGGGGAGTGAGCCATTCTCAGAGGGCTGTGAGCCATTCTCAAAGGGGATTGAGCCTTTCTCAGAGGGCTGTGTAAGCCGTTCTCAGAGGGGAGTGAGCCATTCTCAGAGGGCTGTGTAAGCCATTCTCAGAGGGCTGTGTAAGCCATTCTCAGAGGGCTGTGTAAGCCCTTCCCGCAGGGCTGTGAGCCATTCCCGGAGGGGGGCAGGTCCAACACATGGACAACGCAATCAGCCTTTTCTTAGCATCATATGGCCGGTGTGCGCTGTAATGAAACGCGGCACAAAGCATTTTATCTCATGTGACGCATTTCAGCGCAAATGCATCACAACGTGCAAAAAAAGTGCAAAGTGTAAAGAAAGAAAAAAAGCAACGCCCGTGTAATAACCACAACGCACCGCATCCGAAAACACAGCGCGGTGCGCAACGCCAGCAAATGGCTGCAAGTGGTGCGAACTTCTCCAACGAAGGCGGAGTCCCACGTGCGCGGTCGCATTTTCATGCGTTTATTTTCACTTCCCCACCCATTGAAATCTACGGGGACAAAAACGTGCCCCAAAAAACACGCCCGCACCTTTATCCGAGACGCTCAGCGCCGTGTTTGGACGTATTGGACAATAACGGGTTTCTCTTGTGACAGGAGGGGTGACCGGGGCTCATTCCCACGCATTGCGCCGCGGCAACCTGTGGCGACCGGCGTGCAGCAAAAGCGTTTCCGAAAACCAAACGTGCCGCTAGGTTGCGTTGTGGCGCAACGTGCGTTTTGGGACGCCATCCAAAATCGATGCCGCTGCACCACATGTAGCGTGCGGCGATACTCGTTCCCGTGACGCAAAGGCGTAGATTGGGTGGTACTTTGTGGTCACGTGATTTCACCTAAAAAAATTTAATAAAATACATTTAAAAAAAAAAGGAGGTGAGGAAGGGGTTAAATCTCAAGAGAATAAAATTGCATTGTGTGCAGCAGCGGGTATGAAGAAGGTCGGTCCTCTTTATAGGAGGCGGGGTGTTCCCGGGGTGTCCCCGAGGGATATAAAATATTGTGGTGTCACCTTTAAGAAAGGTAAAGTGTCGTTCTGTAATCCACCTTTAGAAGGCGCGCTCTCCCCCCTCCCTCTGCTCATCAGTGAGGAGGAATGTAGAATTGGGAAGGGCGTTGGCCTCGGGCCCATGGGGTGCGGCTCTCCCTCCTCTCAAAGTTTTTCTTCCCTGACTACAGAGACTCTGATCCTTCATCGTACCTACACCTCCTCGTCCTCTTCCTCCCGACACCATGGTAAGAGCCCCCCAAACCTTCTCCACCCCCCCCCCCCCCCCCAAACCTTCACCCCTGAGACCTTCCCCCCCCAAATCCCCTTCCCTGACTACAGAGACTCTGATCCTTCCTCGTACCTACACCTCCTCGTCCTCTTCCTCCCGACACCATGGTAAGAGCCCCCCAAACCTTCTCCACCCCCCCCCAAACCTTCTCCACCCCCCCCCCCCCCCAAACCTTCACCCCTGAGACCTTCCCCCCCCAAATCCCCTTCCCTGACTACAGAGACTCTGATCCTTCCTCGTACCTACACCTCCTCGTCCTCTTCCTCCCGACACCATGGTAAGAGCCCCCCAAACCTTCACCCCCCCCCCCCCCCCCCAAACCTTCTCCCCTGACACCCCCCCCAAACCTTCACCCCTGAGACCCCCCCCAAATCCCCTTCCCTGACTACAACGACTCTGATCCTTCATCGTACCCACACCTCGTCCTCCTCCTCCTCCCGACACCATGGTAAGAGCCCCCCAAACCTTCTCCCCTGACACCCCCCCCCCCCAAATCCCCTTCCCTGACTACAGAGACTCTGATCCTTCCTCGTACCTACACCTCCTCGTCCTCTTCCTCCCGACACCATGGTAAGAGCCCCCCAAACCTTCTCCACCCCCCCCCCCCCCAAACCTTCACCCCTGAGACCTCCCCCCCCCCAAATCCCCTTCCCTGACTACAGAGACTCTGATCCTTCCTCGCACCTACACCTCCTCGTCCTCTTCCTCCCGACACCATGGTAAGAGCCCCCCAAACCTTCTCCACCCCCCCCCCCCAAACCTTCACCCCTGACACCCCCCCCCCAAACCTTCTCCCCTGACACCCCCCCCCCCAAATCCCCTTCCCTGACTACAGAGACTCTGATCCTTCATCGTACCTACACCTCCTCTTCCTCCCGACACCATGGTAAGAGCCCCCCAAACCTTCTCCTCTGAGACCCCCCCAAACTTTCACCCCCCCCCTCAAACCTTCTCCTCTGAGACCTTCCCCCCCCCCAAATACCCTTCCCTGACTACAACACCTCTGATCCTTCCTCGCACCTACACCTCCTCGTCCTCTTCCTCCCGACACCATGGTAAGAGCCCCCCAAACCTTCTCCACCCCCCCCAAACCTTCTCCCCTGACACCCCCCCAAACCTTCACCCCTGAGACCCCCCCCCCCCCCCCCCCAAATCCCCTTCCCTGACTACAGAGACTCTGATCCTTCCTCACACCTACACCTCGTCCTCCTCTTCCTCCCGACACCATGGTAAGAGCCCCCCAAACCTTCTCCACCCCCCCAAACCTTTCCCCCCCCCCAAATCCCCTTCCCTGACTACAGAGACTCTGATCCTTCCTCGTACCTACACCTCCTCGTCCTCCTCCTCCTCCCGACACCATGGTAAGAGCCCCCCAAACCTTCTCCCCTGACACCCCCCCCCCCAAACCTTCTCCCCTGACACCCCCCCCCAAACCTTCACCCCTGAGACCTTTCCCCCCCCCCCCCAAATCCCCTTCCCTGACTACAGAGACTCTGATCCTTCATTGTACCCACACCTCGTCCTCCTCCTCCTCCCAACACCATGGTAAGAGCCCCCCAAACCTCCACCCCCCCCCAAACCTTCTCCCCTGACACCCCCCCCCCAAACCTTCTCCTCTGAGACCTTCCCCCCCCCCCCAAATCCCCTTCCCTGACTACAGAGACTCTGATCCTTCCTCGTACCTACACCTCCTCGTCCTCTTCCTCCCGACACCATGGTAAGAGCCACCCAAACCTTCTCCACCCCCCCCCCCAAACCTTCTCCCCTGACACCCCCCCCCCCCCCCCCAAACCTTCCCCCCCCCAAATCCCCTTCCCTGACTACATAGACTCTGATCCTTCATCGTACCTACACCTCCTCGTCCTCTTCCTCCTGACACCATGGTAAGAGCCCCCCAAACCTTCTCCCCTGACACCCCCCCCCCCCAAACCTTCTCCTCTGAGACCTTCCCCCCCCCCCCCCAAATCCCCTTCCCTGACTACAGAGACTCTGATCCTTCCTCGTACCTACACCTCCTCGTCCTCTTCCTCCCGACACCATGGTAAGAGCCCCCCAAACCTTCTCCACCCCCCCCCAAACCTTCTCCCCTGACACACACCCCCCCAAACCTTCCCCCCCCCCCAAATCCCCTTCCCTGACTACAGAGACTCTGATCCTTCATCGTACCTACACCTCCTCGTCCTCTTCCTCCTGACACCATGGTAAGAGCCCCCCAAACCTTCTCCCCTGACACCCCCCCCAAACCTTCTCCCCTGACACCCCCCCCAAACCTTCTCCCCTGACACCCCCCCCCCAAACCTTCACCCCTGAGACCTTCCCCCCCCCCCCCCAAATCCCCTTCCCTGACTACAGAGACTCTGATCCTTCATTGTACCCACACCTCGTCCTCCTCCTCCTCCCAACACCATGGTAAGAGCCCCCCAAACCTCCACCCCCCCAAACCTTCTCCCCTGACACCCCCCCCCCCCAAACCTTCTCCTCTGAGACCTTCCCCCCCCCCCAAATCCCCTTCCCTGACTACAGAGACTCTGATCCTTCCTCGTACCTACACCTCCTCGTCCTCTTCCTCCCGACACCATGGTAAGAGCCCCCCAAACCTTCTCCACCCCCCCCCCAAACCTTCTCCCCTGACACACCCCCCCCCCCCCAAACCTTCCCCCCCCCCAAATCCCCTTCCCTGACTACAGAGACTCTGATCCTTCATCGTACCTACACCTCCTCGTCCTCTTCCTCCTGACACCATGGTAAGAGCCCCCCAAACCTTCACCCCTGAGACTTCCCCCCCCCCCCCGCAAATCCCCTTCCCTGACTACAACGACTCTGATCCTTCCTCGTACCTACACCTCGTCCTCCTCCTCCTCCCAACACCATGGTAAGAGCCCCCCAAACCTACCCCCCCAAACCTCCCCCCCCCAAATCCCCTTCCCCCCCCCAAATCCCCTTCCCTGACTACAACGACTCTGATCCTTCCTCGTACCCACACCTCCTCGTCCTCCTCCTCCTCCCGACACCATGGTAAGAGCCCCCCAAACCTTCTCCCCTGACACCCCCCCCAAACCTTCACCCCTGAGACCTTCCCCCCCCCCCCGCAAATCCCCTTCCCTGACTACAACGACTCTGATCCTTCCTCGTACCTACACCTCCTCGTCCTCCTCCCGACACCATGCTAAGAGCCCCCCAAACCTTCTCCTCTGAGACCTTCCCCCCCAAACCTTCTCCTCTGAGACCCCCCCCCCCCCCAAATCCCCTTCCCTGACTACAACGACTCTGATCCTTCCTCATACCCACACCTCGTCCTCCTCCTCCTCCTCCCAACACCATGGTAAGAGCCCTCCAAACCTTCTCCTCTGAGACCTTCCCCCCCCCAATACCTTGTCCCCTCCCCTTCCCCCAATACCTTCTCCACAGTTAGGGGAAGTTCTGGGGGGTTTGTTGCCCTATGCTTTGTTTCTCTTCCTTCATTTGTGTGATTTATTTATATATATATATATATTGGTGGGACGTTGTGTTTTTATTGATCTTGGATTACAAAATCTGGGGGGGGGGGGGAGGACTAAAAAAAAAAGGGCAGTCTAGTTTTATGTTCAGACCCCCCCCAATTATTGTCCCCCCCCCAAAATTTAAGAATGTTTGTTAGTAAATAATTTTCTATAGAGGACAGGAAGCCCCCCAAACCTTCACTCTGTACCCCCCCCCCCGACAATGTATATACAATGTATCTCCGGGATGGGTTTAAACCCCTTTCTTCCTTTTCCCCCCCCCCAGGGGGGGGATACTTGGTTTTGTTGAATGTATCTCCGGGGTGTTGTGGGGTTGGTTTTTTTTGGGGGGGGGTTTTTTTTTTTCATACAATGTATCTCCGGGGATGGGGGGGGGGGGGGGGGCATACAATTGTATCTTTCGGGGATGGGGGGGGGATACAATGTATCTCCGGGGATGGGGGGGATACAATGTATCTCCGGGGGTTGGGTTTTGTTTTGGTTTTTGGGGGGGGATACAATGTATCTCCGGGGATGGGGGGGGGGGGTTACAATGTATCTCCGGGGATGGGGGGGGGGGGCATACAATGTATCTCCGGGGATGGGGGGGGGGGGCATACAATGTATCTCCGGGGATGGGGGGGGGGCATACAATGTATCTCCGGGGTGGTTTTTTAGGGGGGGGGCATACAATGTATCTCCGGGGATGGGGGGGGGGGGCATACAATGTATCTCCGGGGATGGGGGGGGGGGGCATACAATGTATCTCCGGGGATGGGGGGGGGCATACAATGTATCTCCGGGGATGGGGGGCATACAATGTATCTCCGGGGATGGGGGGGGGCATACAATGTATCTCCGGGGATGGGGGGGGGGGGCATACAATGTATCTCCGGGGATGGGCATACAATGTATCTCCGGGGATGGGCATACAATGTATCTCCGGGGATGGGGGGGCATACAATGTATCTCCGGGGATGGGGGGGGGGGGCATACAATGTATCTCCGGGGATGGGGGGGGCATACATCTCCGGGGATGGGGGGGGCATACATTATCATCTATCTCCGGGGATGGGGGGGGCATACAATGTATCTCCGGGGATGGGGGGGGCATACAATGTATCTCCGGGGATGGGGGGGGGGGGCATACAATGTATCTCCGGGGATGGGGGGGGGGGCATACAATGTATCTCCGGGGATGGGGGGGGGGGCATACAATGTATCTCCGGGGATGGGGGGGGGGGGCATACAATGTATCTCCGGGGATGGGGGGGGGGGGCATACAATGTATCTCCGGGGATGGGGGGGGGGCATACAATGTATCTCCGGGGATGGGGGGGGGGGGGCATACAATGTATCTCGGGGATGGGTATCTTCCGGGGATGGGCATACAATGTATCTCCGGGGATGGGGGGGGCATACAATGTATCTCCGGGGATGGGGGGGGGGGGGGATGGGCATACAATGTATATCCGGGGGGGCATACAATGTATCTCCAATGTATCTCCGGGGATGGGGGGGGGCATACAATGTATCTCCGGGGATGGGGGGGATACAATGTATCTCCGGGGATGGGGGGGGGGATACATCTCCGGGATGGGGGGGGCATACAATATCTCCGGGGATGGGGGGGGGGGGGGGCATACAATCCTCCGGGATGGGGGGGGGGGGGGTATCTCCGGGGATGGGGGGGGGGTATCATCCGGGATGGGGGGGGATACAATGGATCTCCGGGGATGGGGGGGGGGGCATACAATGTGGGGGGGGCATACAATGGATCTCCGGGGATGGTGGGGGGGGCATACGGGATGGGGGGGGGCATACAATGTATCTCCGGGGATGGGGGGGGCATACAATGTATCTCCGGGGATGGGGGGGCATACAATGTATCTCCGGGGATGGGGGGGGGCATACAATGTATCTCCGGGGATGGGGGGGGGGCATACAATGGATCTCCGGGGATGGGGGGGGGCATACAATGTATCTCCGGGGATGGGGGGGGGGGGGGGGCATACAATTTATCTCCGGGGATGGGGGGGGGGGGGGCATACAATTTATCTCCGGGGATGGGGGGGGGGGGATACAATGTATCTGATCTTCTATTGTATCAATAACTACATACAGAGATCATCCATCCTTTGTCTCCGCCCACAGATCTTGTCCCCCCCCCCCCCCCCCCCCCCCCCCATCTTTCAGCCGTGGCACTACACCTCCCAGCATCCCCCTGCAGGGCCAAACATGGACCCTCATCTATTGAAGGATAGGCGCCTACTGGGGCATGCTGGGATTTTTAGTCTGTCTGCATTTTCAAGTCCCTCAGAGATCCCCGGAGGTGGGGGGGGGGGGGGTCTGATTGGTGAGGGGGCCACGCCTTTATAGTATTCCCCCCCACCCCCAAGGATCTCGGTTTGAAGAGCTGACACTCTCAGGACTCCGGCCTCCTGTCGGCTTTTACTGCTGATTGTGTTACATTGGGGAGCGTTTTTGTCACTTCCTGTGTGGTCACCAGGACAGGAAGTGAGGAGGAAACATCTCACCGGGGACGTCCTTTATTTTTTTCAGAGTAAAATAGTGGGTGTGGCCCGATCTTTGGAGGGATCACAGGGCATGCTGGGACTTGTAGTACCTCCCCGGACCGTCACGCACTGTCTGTGAATCATAATACGTTAGACGATCGAAATTTATTTTTTTATTTTTTTTCCTCCCTGCAACGGTGACGGGGGCCTGACCTGTAACGGTCGCAGTGATTGATTGGCGGCTGTGTAATCAGGGCGGGGCTGATAACCTCATCACCCCGATTGGAAAGTCTGTCCTTCTGTGAGCCGAAACCCATCTGTCGCCATGGCAACTCATTGTTGTCACCGTATGTTGTGTCACTCAAATGATTAAAGTGTAACCGCGGAGACTTTCACTTTGCTGTTTCATATTTCCACTGAGATCAGATCACTGCATGTCCTTTGCTGTTCCATATTTCTACTGAGATCAGATCCCTGCATGTGCTTTGCTGTTCCATATTTCCACTGAGATCAGATCCCTGCATGTGCTTTGCTGTTCCATATTTCCACTGAGATTCCAGATGAGATCAGCCGCACATTTGCTCTCAGCCAATCAGAGCGGAGCGGCACATTGCGGGGCGGCAGTAAAGTGCGATCTCCATGGGGGGCGGAGCAGGAAGTGTGCGATGAACGAGGAGTACAGATGTATAAATATCGTTACATTAGAGATACAACGTTTGTAAACATTGATACAATTCTTCATCAGGTCACATGATGTCTCTACAGTATAAAAGGTGTGATTGCACCTCCCCCAATGTATGGGGGGCGGGGAGGGGACGGGCCCTGCGGCCAGAAAGGGGTTAACCTTCCATGGAATTTTTTTTTTTTTTTTTTTAGAAATATTTGATGAGCGGCGGCGTCTTCCTGTGACTAATCCTCTCCCCCGGGAACGGCAGATGATTCTGGGCCTGACGTTGCGTCACCTCCCATCCCCCCCCCCCAATCCTGACTCACTGACCTCTTCCTGATCCCTGTGGGCGCCGGGTGGGCGTGACGCCTCAGAGCCTCCTGACCACAAAAATCAAACTCTGAAAATTTCCTTAAACCGATTTTTGATGTTGGTGGGAGGAGGAATGGTGTCCCCATCGTTGGGGGGAGGAATGGTGTCCCCATCGTTGGGGGGAGGAATGGTGTCCCCATCGTTGGGGGGAGGAATGGTGTCCCCATCGTTGGGGGGAGGGGGGTGGGAATGGTGTCCCCATCGTTGGGGGGGGGGGGGGGAATGGGTCCCCATCGTTGGAGGGGGGGGGGGGGGAATGGTGTCCCCATCGTTGGGGGGGGGGGGGGGGAATGGTGTCCCCATCGTTGGGGGGGGGGGGGAATGTGGTGTCCCCATCGTTGGGGGGGGGGGGAATGGTGTCCCCATCGTTGGGGGGGGGGGAATGGTGTCCCCATCGTTGGGGGGGGAGGAATGGTGTCCCCATCGGGGGGGGGGGGGGGGGAGGAATGGTGTCCCCGTCGTTGGGAGGAGGAATGGTGTCCCCATCGTTGGGGGGGGGGGGGGGGGGGAGAATGGTGTCCCCGTCGTTGGGGGGGGGGGGGGGGGGGGGGGGGGGGGGGGGGGGGGGGAGGGGGGGGGTGGGGTGGGGGGGGGGGGGGGGGGGGCCGGGGGGGGGGGGGGGGGGGGGGGGGGGGAGGGAATGGTTGTCCCCGTCGTTGGGGGGGAGGAATGGTGTCCCGTCGTTGGGGGGAGGAATGGTGTCCCCATCGTTGGGGGGAGGAATGGTGTCCCCATCGTTGGGGGGAGGAATGGTGTCCCCATCGTTGGGGGGAGGAATGGTGTCCCCATCGTTGGGGGGAGGAATGGTGTCCCCGTCGTTGGGAGGAGGAATGGTGTCCCCGTCGTTGGGAGGAGGAATGGTGTCCCCGTCGTTGGGAGGAGGAATGGTGTCCCCGTCGTTGGGGGGGGGGGGGGGGAATGGTTGTCCCCATCGTTGGGGGGGGGGGGGGAATGGTGTCCCCCATCGTTGGGGGGGGGTGGGGGGAATGGTGTCTGGTCCCATCGTTGGCGGGGGGGGGGGGGTGGGAATGTGTCCCCATCGTTGGGGGGGGGGGGAATGGTGTCCCCCATTGTTGGGGGGGGGGAATGGTGTCCCCATCGTTGGGGGGGGGAGGAATGGTGTCCCAATCAGTTGGGGGGGGGGGGGAGGATGGTGTCCCGTCGTTGGGAGTGTTTTGGGGGGTGGGGGGGGGGTCGTCGGTGGAACCCCACGGTTGACCGCGGGGGGGGGGGGGGTGGTGGGGGGGGGGGGGGGGGGGGGTAAGGGTCCGGGGGGGAGGGGT